>JAPCYS010002219.1:0-69229 GCA_028641055.1 Alopecurus myosuroides | reverse complement strand
ACCCGCCTGAAATGGGGATGGTTTGGTAAAATGTTCGACCCGCCAGGTCTAATGGGCAGGTATGGGGGTGGCAAACCCGTACCCGCATACCCGTAGACCCGCTCTAAGTCCTAATCATATCCCTAATAATCTTATACCTAACCACACGTCCACGAGTTATGGACCACAGACCTCACACATCACATGGACGTGTTGGATTCTGGAGTCCCGGAGACAACACACGTACACACGTGTCTATTCCCACCAACTTCATCCCAATATTCTATTGTTTTATTCCTCACATGTGTCGGTGTCGCTCCTTAAATGGGTACCCGTTGGGGCCCCGAACCCGGCCGGGTGGTGGATATGGTAAGAAATAAGACCCGACAAGTTAAATGGAGCGGGTATGGGGAGCGCCGACCCGGCCCCGAATCCGATGGGTGCCATGCGGAGTCTCAACTTCGGATTGAGAGTCAACGCGGTGCTCAAACTCCCCGCAAAAATAAATAAATAAAAGTGCTTCGATCTCATTGTGCATTTGGTACACTCTCAGCGTCAGAGCGTTCCAAAAAAAAACACACAGCACGCCACTGTTTCGTGTCCGTCGTCTACTACGTTGATTTTTAAAAAGAATGCTCTGAAATCGTTGTTTTCGCGCTTGCTTGCTGCCAAGAAGGAACAATTTTTCTTCTTAGGGCATCTCTAGTCGTTGCAACCCCCAGCACAAGAAAATCAACACAAATAGTACAAACGGCGCAAAATCAAAACCTGGGGCATGGTCATTTACCAGTCGTAGCCCACCCAACCAGCTAAAATAGGGGGTTTTTCCATGAAAAGTGGGGCAAAAGTAGGAGAGAGAGACATCTTTGTATGCAAAGTGGGGCAAAAGTAGGAGAAAGATTCCTTTTCGCATGCAAAGCGGCGCATTTTGCCCCCCAGGCCAAACCCAAGGGGCTGGGTTTGGCTTGGGTGCGTCGGCGCAAAAACGGCGCTTTTCAGCTCCTGGAGGGGCTGACTGGTGGAATTCGGCGCTAAAACGACGTTTTTTGGGTGAAAAACGCCGCTTGGGGAGCTCTGGGGGACGACTGGAGATGCCCTTATGTTGTGTTGGAAGGATTACTTCATTTTATCGGTTCAGAGAACTGGACTTATGACCGATCGGACGTGGCAATGGAAGAAGAAAAATATTTGATGGACTGTCGTTTTCATAGCCCTTTTCACTTTGAGTTTTGGATCACGGTGATGACTGATGCCTGCCTGGTGACCAATCCACTCCACAGCTCAGAGACTCATTGCATGCACGACGAGGGCATAAGAGTCTTTTTATACTTCCGTACACACACTGCTGGCGTGGCATTCAGCACCACATCTTGGGTTCTTGGGTTGTCATCATGGCATGCATGCATGAGTAGGTTATTTTAGTGGGACCAAAGAAGAAAAGTATCTTGACTTGCGTGCTACCTTGTTGGTTGCATATCATACAACTCATGTTTTCTTATCTCATTATTACTTGCCATGTAGACATTTTTCTGAGTTGGCATTGCTATGTTACGATGACATGTACACTATTAGAGATGCACTGACTGACCGTCCTGCCTGAATGAATGAATTAGGTTGGTCTGAAATTCTCGTCTTATCGGATAACCTGATGACAGTGTCTGCTCCTCCTTGGCTGCATGCGTATCACGAGGCCTTTCTGCTCAAACTATATGATTGGCTAGAATGTACTACTTTATCAACAACTCTTCCAACAAACCATTGCAATTGTTGTATGATACATTGTTGGCTGATGAGCTGGCTACTCTATCATACGATGTATCATACAACCTATTGCGGATGCCCTCAACGGCCCTTGCAGAACACGTCCGATTCCGTTTTGCAAATATTAATATCCAACAAAGAGATTATCTGTCGGTGACAAGAATATATTTTGCTCTTCAGCTTTCCCGGCTGACCACGCTTTGTCTTTCATCGACTTTATCCCCTTTCAGACAGTCGAGATCCTCGACACCGTCCTTTATGTTTAAAAGCGGAAGTAAGCAGCAGAGTCGAAATGATTTGATTTCGGATGAGGTATTAAAATCTCCAACTTATTTTCTGCATGCTGGATATTACTACCAACTAAAACACTGAATACATAGATTATAAAAACTATCTTACGGCGAATTTATTCATATTGATTTAGTGTTTTAGGTCTTATAATTTTTCGTGTGTACACTTATTTAAACCTAAAAAGAGAACCAAATTACATTTTTTTTAATTTTAATAGTGCATTGTATCTAAATTTGGAGGAACATCTACGGGAAAACTGAAAACCAAGGTGTGCACATCATTGTGGTTACGCTCTCAGCGTGAGAGCATTAGAAGTTAGACAGCCGACGCTGTTTCGTGTGTCCTGCACATTGGCTACATCAATCTGAATAAAAATGCTACGAGGGTACAAATTACGATAACTGCTGACGTGGCACTCGCACCAACCTCCATCGTACCCCTTTTATAGCGAGTCTAATGCGACCAATACCCCTTGTACCCCTTTTAGCGAGTCTATCACTGTCTTTACTTTTCATTTTCAGTTATGTTTGGACGTCCCCGGTTGCTAGCAACATGGGTTTTCTATATTATTTGGTGATACTAGATGATTTCTCTCATTATGTGTCGACGTTTCCCTCCGTCGCAAGTCAGACGTTCTCGCCACTCTCACTAGTTTCTATTCCTATGTCGCCACTCAGTTCGGTCGTCCTATCCTTACACTTCAAACTAATAATGGTAAAAGTTTGACAACGTTGTGGTTCGCCACCTTCTTGCATCTCACGGCACCATCCTATGCCTTACTTGCCTTTACACGTCCCAGCAAAATGGTCGCGCTGAGCGCGTCATTCGCACTCTTAACGACTGTGTCCACACATTGCTCTTTCACTCCAACGTGCCCACTAGGTTTTGGCCGGATGCTCTTTCCACTGCCACCCTACTTCTTAACATCCGTCCATGTCGTCCCCGCTGGAACTATGCCCCTCATCAGCTTCTCTTTGGTGTACCCCCTCCTACGATGGTCTCTGGATCTTCGGGTGTCTCTGTTATCCTAGCACGCATCCATCACTCCTCACAAACTCACTCCATGGTCGGTTCCTTGTATTTTTCTCGGATACCCCTCCAACACCAAAGGTTACCATTGCTATAATCCAGTGTCCCACCGCGTGTACACATCGAGACACATTTACTTTGATGAGTTCGTGTTTCCATTTCAGCAGGTACTTTCACCATTAGCGACTTCTCCGACGCGGCTCGCCCCTGCCCCTACACTCGGCGGGTCGCCTCCCCAGGCCCCGGCTGCGCCCGCGCCCCCTGCGACACCGGCTGCGCCCGCGCCCCATGCGGCACCTCCCGCGACCCCTGCGGCACTGGCTGCGCCCGCGACCCCTGCTGCCCCGGCTGCACCCTTCACCGGTGTGGTCACCCGAACTCGGACTGGGACTTTTCGTCCAAACCCGCGCTACACCGACACCGAGTACGCCTGCGCCGCGTCTTCCTCGACTCCGTCTCCACTGCCCTCCTCCGCCCGCGCAACCCTTCGGGATCCGAACTGGCTCACAGCCATGTGTGAGGAATTCGACGCCCTGCAGCGCAACCGCACGTGGCAGCTTGTCCCACGATGTCGGGGGGTTACCCCCGAGTAGGGTAAAGGCAAGTGCTAAAGGCAAGATCAGAAGCGATGTTTGGCCGAGTAGCCGGCTACCCGGTACTTGCTACCCGGTCGACTGCTACTCGGTCCTACACATAGATGGCCAGAAGGACGAATCAAGAGAGTTATGTTCCTCCGAATAGAAGAGTTGGCCCGAGTAGAAATGGCGGGATCCTACTCGGGCCAGAAGTCAAAGGAGCCGTTCTGACACAGTATCTCGCGTATCCCGGGTCCGTACTTTGGCACTGTTCACGGCACTGTTCATCTGAGGACGGCGTGCCTGACAGCGACAGTGTGGCAGCAGGGCGTCGCAGGATAGGGGGGACCTACTCTGTGTTCGTGGCAGTGATAACAGAATGGTTACTTGGTTTTGCCCAACGACTTTCCGCACCCCGACAAACTTAGAAGCCAAAGCTGTCAGCGGGAACTCGGAAGAAGGACGGTGTGCACACAATGTCGACATATGTTTGTATTTGGCTGTATCCGGCTGGGCACCGAGTATATAAGGTGCCCTGCCCCCTCCTGCGCGAGGGATCACACACTGGGCTCAGATTCTTGACCTAGTTCATCACGTAGAGAGAAGGGTGGCTACTCGGTAGCAGGAACATTTGTACTGTGGCTACTCGGAGAGACACTAATATACAGAGAGAAAGGCAGGAGTAGGGGTTTTACCTCCTCACGAGGGCCCTGAACCTGGGTAGATCGTGTTGTTTGCAGTGCTTGCTTCATACCTCACGCGGCTACTCGTCGCGTGATCCCTCCCCGAGCGCCTCTAGCGTCCTTCGTCCCCACAACTTTAGCCATCCTATGGCATCTGCCGTGACACCACCACGACAGTTGGCGCCCACCGTGGGGCAACCAGCGGCGCTGGCTGGAGTTTCCGTTCGGACGGGATCGATTTTTGCTACTGGAGAGCGCGTGGTCTGCGGCCTCGTCCACAGATTCGGCTCCTTCGACTTCGTCACCGACAACGCCGGCGATTTCGGCGGCAGGGCCATGCCGGAGGGCGGCTCGGTGCTTTCTTTCGGCGCGCACCTCGTCTACATCGCCACCGTCATCGACCGCGAGTACCTTGAGCTGGTGCATGTCGCGGAAGATCCACCTGCTGTCATCGCCGCGCGGGAGGCCGTTGAGCCGCTCCGCAGACATTGCAGAGGTGATGATGACCGGCCCTGCTGCTGACGCCGGGAAGGGCACCGCTGCTACCGCTGCGGCCGTCATCGAGGACCTCGCTGGCTCGAGTGCTGGCGGGAAGACGCACAAGCCCTACGAGAAGGAGTGCAACCTTCCGCTCTCCACTACTCCGACAATCCCTGCGTCTGCTGCACGGACGGGTATGCCGCCTCCCACCGATCTCGAGCTCCTGACCATGAAGGCGCAGCTCGACCGACAGCGCCAGGAGCTGCTCGCTGAGCAGGCGGAGTTGGAGAGGATTAGGTTAGAGCTTAGCCTAGATCAGATCGAGTACAACAAGGCTCACGGTTTTACACCGGTTGTTAGGAGAGCTAGCAAAGTAGGTGCTACGCGTCGCAACCTAGGCGCCGAGATGGCAACGGTTGTAGAGGCTTCCAGTCAGTCCGCTATCGCAAACACCTCCACTGGACCCAGATACAGCACGCCCGCCAAAACACTTAGAGCTGCTGAGGCCGTAGCTGCCGAGTTGCCGCATCTAGCTGGCGATGCGCGCGTTAGGCAGCAGGAGAGGCTAAACGACCTGGTGCTAGAGGCTGCTAGGCAGAATGAGGAGTTCCGGAAAGCCAACCCGGGTGCTGGAGCTTCTCAGGTGGTGCACTCGCACGTGGCTAGATCTAACGATCAGGCTTCATCACCGCATCCTAGCCGTGAGAGAAGCCGGAGTGGGCATTCCGGCATGGATAGGCAGATGCAGGTGTACGACCCAGCTGTCGCCGCGAAACAGCTCGGTGTGCGGCGACAGTCCGGGCAGAAACACAACGCTGCAGGAGCAGGCTTTCAAGCCCATAAAGCTCAAAGCCAGACCCGAGATGGAGAGCGCCCAGGCCCTTCTCAGCATCCAGTTGCTCAGCCTACTCGGCAGAGGCAGCAGCCGCGTGCGGTGGCGCCAGCCGCCAATCCGGTGGAGCAGCCTGCGGCTGTGCAGGTGGACAGATATGATGATGGCTACTCGGCCATGGGATTGGCTGGCTATGACATCCTGGACCGTGTGGGCGAGCGCGTGCTGGCGCCTGGAGATGCAAGGCACCAGCTGGACCGGATCAGCTTGTCGGCACGGCTCGAGAACACGGGGCCTCCTGGCCCTGAGTGCTTTGGCCCGCGCATCATGAACGAGTCTTCCGTGAAGAACTTCCAGCTGGCTAGGGGCACCAAGAGTTACAATGGCAGCACCAAGCCGGAGGATTGACTCAATGACTATGTCACCGCGGTTCATATCGCGAACGACAACCGGAGATGGGCAGTGCGGTACGTTCCGCAGATGCTAGAAGGTCCAGCTCACACTTGGCTCAACAACTTGCCCAAGAATAGCATCAATTGCTGGCTGGACTTCTCGGAAGCCTTCATCAGCAATTTCACCAGCACTTACAAGAGGCCGAATAGGCCGCAGCAATTGTCAGCCTGCAAGCAGCGAGAAGACGAGACGGACCGCGAGTACCTTACTCGTTGGAGCACATTGCGGAACACCTGTGAAGGTGTGAATGAAGCCCAGGCCATCACTTGGTTTGCGCAGGGTTGCAGGCATGGCAGCATGCTGTGGCAAAGGTTGCAAAGGGAGATGCCAAACACTCTGGCGGAGACCACCAAGATTGCGGATCAGTACGCACTCGGTGATCCTACCCAGCCCCTGATGGATTCCTCTGAGCCGAGAAGAAACTTCAACAGCAATAAGCGCAACGAGTTCCGCAACAAGCGCAGGGGTGACCGAATAGATACTCGGTACGACCCTGAGGAAGTGAATGCAGTGGCTGTTGGAGCTGGGGGCAGCCAAAGGCAAAAACCTGCTGGAGCCTACGGGCAGAACCAGAACCAGGGCCAAGGCAACAAGAAACCATTCCGTGCTCCTCAGTCGGGTAGCTGCAACTCGGAGCAGACAAGGAAGTTCGTCTTCGACGACATGAGGGATGGCCCATGCAGTTTCCATACTCAGCACCCCTCGAGGCCTGCTAACCACACTACCCGGCAGTGCGAGTGGTGGGATCTGATCAGGAATGAAGCCTTTCCTCCTCCTCCTCCTCTGCCAGCTGCAAATGCCAATGTGCAGTCTGCTCGCGCACCCGCAGCTCGGCCTCCAGTGTTTCCGAGAAGAGAAAACGTGAACCAAGTGGCTTTAGGAGTCAACCGTCACTTCAATAATGAGGGCTACCGCAACAACAACAACAACCACAACCGCAACAACAACAGAGGCAACAACAACGGCAACAATGAGGGCGGAGGCCGCAACCAATACCAAGAACACCATGAGAGCTACATGATCTTCACTTCTGAGCCCGTCGACAAGCAGTCACAGCACAGGCGTGCCATGGAGGTCAATGTCGTGATCCCTGTTGTTCCTCACTATATGCATTGGTGCAACCAAGAGATCACGTGGTCCCGAGTAGATCATCCCAAGGTGATGCCCAACCCGGGTAGATACGCTTTGGTGCTGGATCCTACCTTCTTGGGTCCCGAGAAGAATGTGAGGTTCAGCAAGGTGCTGATCGACAACGGCAGCAGCATCAACATTGTGTACAGAGACACACTCGAGAAGCTTGGGCTGGCCGAGAACACGCTGCTACCTAGCAAGACCACTTTCCATGGCATTGTGCCGGGAGTCTCGTGCAATCCGATTGGCCGAGTGTGGATAGATGTGCTATTCGGCACCAGGGAGAACTGCCGCACAGAGAGCCTGCAGTTCGAGGTGGTTGATCATCAGAGCCCCTATCACGCTCTACTCGGCAGGCCTGCTCTGAGCAAGTTCATGGCCTCTACCCACACTGCGTATCTGAAGATGAAGATCCCTGGTCCCAATGGCGTGATTACCATCTCTGGTGATTACAAGAAGTCCATGGAATGTGCCTCTGCTGGTTCTCAGTTGGCGGAGTCCATGGTGATTGCTGCCGAGAAGAAAAAGATGTACGAGGTGGTGGCTATGGCACAATCCGCGCAAGCTGGCGCGCAGGGCGTGCCAAGTACCCAGCACGGGACCGCGTTCCAAGCATCTCAAGAGACAAAGAAGGTACAGGTCGACCCTGAGTTCCCCGACCGCGTAGCCATCATTGGCTTCGGGTTGGCGGAGAAATAAGAAAGCGAGCTCATCCACTTCCTCCGTGAGAATCAGGACGTGTTCGCCTGGTCCAATGAAGATTTACCGGGAGTCCCGAGGGAGTTGGTTGAGCACTCGTTACATGTGCGTCCTGACGCCAAACCAGTGAAACAGGCTATGCGCCGTTTCGGAGATGAGAGAAGGAAGGCCATTGGTGACCAGATCACCAAGTTGCTGATAAGCAATTTTATAATGGAGGTGCTGCATCCGGATTGGCTAGCCAACCCGGTCATGGTCGAGAAGAAGAAGGAGGATCCCAAGGCTGCTACTGCATGGCGCATGTGTGTCGACTACACCGACTTGAACAAAGCATGCCCCAAGGATCCTTTTCCGCTACCTCGCATCGATCAGGTGATCGATTCCACTGCTGGTTGTGAACTGCTGTCTTTCATAGATGCCTACTCTGGTTTTCACCAGATAGCTCTCAATCCTGTTGATCAAATAAAGACTGCCTTCATTACCCCGTACGGGGCTTATTGCTATCGTGTCATGTGTTTCGGGTTGCGGAATGCGGGTGCTACTTATCAGCGGTGCATGCAGAAATGCTTGCACAACCAGCTCGGCAAGAATGTGCAGGTGTACGTAGATGACATTGTCATCAAAACGAATAAAACACAAACTCTGCTTGCCGATCTTGAGGAAACCTTTGCCAATTTGCGCAAGTATAAAATGAAGCTTAACCCGAGTAAATGCACCTTTGGCGTCCCGGCTGGCAAGCTACTCGGTTTCTTGGTGTCTAGTCGGGGAATTGAAGCCAATCCTTCAAAGATAAAAGCTATCGAGAGCATGTCTTTGCCGAGATCCCTGAAGGATGTGCAAAAATTCAATGGTTGCTTGGCATCTCTGAGCCGTTTCCTGGGCCGAATGGGCGAGAATGCCCTGCCTCTGTACCAGCTGATGAAGAAAAGTGACAAGTTTGTCTGGACTCCGCAAGCGGACGTGGCGTTCAATGAGCTGAAGGCAATGCTGGGTAGCGCTCCCATCTTGGCTAGTCCGCTACCCAAGGAGCCAATGCTGCTGTACATTGCTGCTACCAACCGAGTGGTCAGCGTGGTGATTATGGTGGAACGAGAAGAAGAAGGCAAAGTGTGCAGCGCCCAGTATATTACCTCAGTGAAGTGCTGTCCAGCTCCAAGCAGAACTACCCGCATTACCAGAAAATGACCTACGGCGTGTACCTGGGCGCCAAGAAACTGAAGCATTATTTCCAAGAGCACCCCATCACGGTTGTGAGCTCTGCTCCCATCTCGGATATCATGGGCAACAAGGAGGCAAGTGGCAGAGTAGCCAAGTGGGCAATTGAGCTGGCCGCGTACGCTCCCGCGTATGCGAGAAGAGAAGCCATCAAGTCTCAGATTCTGGCGGAGTTTCTGGTGGATTGGGCTGAGGTGCAGTACGAACCTCCTGCTCCAGTTTCCAATTACTGGAAGATGCACTTTGATGGCTCGAAAGTGAAGGAAGGCCTTGGTGCTGGCGTAGTGCTTACGTCACCTAAACGAGATCAGCTCAAGTACGTGCTACAGATTCATTTCAAGGCGTCCAACAATGTTGCAGAGTACGAGGCCGTGGTGCATGGCTTGCGAGTAGCCAAGGAGGTTGGCGTGCAGCGTATTATATGCTATGGCGATTCAGATCTGGTGGTGCAGCAAGTTTCTGGCACTTGGGATGCTCTGGATGCCAACATGGCATCATACCGCTTCCTGGTACAGTCAATGACTGGATTCTTCGAAGGCTGCGAGTTCCAGCATATTCACCGAGCAGAGAATAAAGCAGCAGACGAGTTGTCCAAGTTGGGTTCTTCTCGGCAGTCCATCCCGGCGGGGATTGCCTTGGAGCACTTGAGGAAGCCATCCATCAAGCCATCTCCCAACTCGGAGTCCATATTTGTTCCTTCTCTGCCAAGTGAAGAATCCGTTCCCATGGAGATTGACTGGGAGAATGCAACAGAGAACCCGGGGACTGCCACTCCTTACTCGGGGACTGCCACTCCCTACTCGGGGACTGCCACTCCCTACTCGGGGACTGCCGCTCCTTACTCGGGGACTGCCATTCTCTACTCGGGGACTGCCACTCCACACGCGGGGACTGCTGTCCTCAACCCGGGGACTGTCGCATTTATTGAGGAGGTCCTTGCCAATCGTTCAGGGCTCCAGAGAAGTGCTCCCAACCCTAAAGAGCAGCCAGAGGTGCCTGTCCCGATGGAAGTGGACGAACCAGTGTTTTCTACGCAAGAGACACCGAGTTGGGCCATGCCCATATTATCCTTTCTAAAGGACGGCACTCTGCCAGAAGATGAGGTGATCGCAAGGCAGATTCAGAGAAGATCCAAGGGCTACACTATATTCAGAGATGTGCTGCACAAGAGAAGTGCCACCGGCGTGCTGCAACGCTATGTGGACCCAGAAGAAGGAGGGGGAAATTCTGTTGGAAATACACCAAGGAGAATGCGGGCACCACGCCTCTTCTCGGGCATTGGTCAAGAAAGCTTTTCGGCATGGCTTCTACTGGCTTACAGCTCTGCAGCAAGCTGAAGACATCGTGAGAAAGTGCAACGGCTGCCAGATGTTCGCGAGTAAGATCCATATGCCGGCTTCCGAGTTGAAAACCATTCCCATCACTTGGCCGTTTGTTGTATGGTGTTTGGATATGGTTGGCCCCTTCAAGCCAGCTAAAGGCAACATGACGCACATCTTAGTCATGGTGGACAAGTTCACCAAATGGATTGAAGTGAAGCCTATTCGGAAGTGCGATGGAGCTACAGCCGTGAAATTCTTAAAGGATGTGATCCTGAGATACGGCTACCCGCACAGCATCATCACGGATAACGGTACAAATTTTGCTGAAGGAGCAATGGTGCGGTTCTGCAGAGATAAGCACATCCGACTAGATGTCGCATCTGTTGCGCATCCCGCCTCCAATGGGCAAGTGGAAAGAGCAAACGGCATGGTGCTAGCAGGCATAAAGCCAAGGCTGATTGAGCCGTGGCTGAAAACACCTGGGTGTTGGATAGACGAGTTGCCAGCGGTGTTGTGGAGTCTAAGGACTACCCCTAACCGGTCAACCGGCTACACGCCATTCTTCTTGGTATACGGGGCTGAAGCCGTATTGCCAATAGACTTAGAGCATGACTCCCCCCGAGTAACCCTCTACACTGAGGTGGAGGCGAGAGAAGCTCGAGAAGATGACGTTGACCTGCTCGAAGAAGCAAGAGAGCTTACTCTGTCACGTTCAGCTGTATACCAGCAAAACCTGCGGCGTTATCATAGCCGAAAGGTGAACCCAAGGGTTTTCCGAGAAGGAGACATGGTCCTTAGGCTTGTGCAACGCACAGCCGGGATGCACAAGTTGTCTCCTCCATGGGAAGGGCCTTTCATTGTGAGCAAAGCGCTGCACAATGATGCCTATTATCTCGTGGACGTGCGTCCATCACAGGAGAACAGGGCAGATAAAGCTGGAGAGGAATCCAAGCGCCCCTGGAATGTAGCCCTACTTCGTCGCTTTCATTCGTGAGCAAAGATGTGTATGTACTCTCTTATCCGAGTTAAAATTCTACTCTGCAATCTGAAATTGAACTCGGGGACTGCCCTCGTCCAAAATTGCTCTGTGTGTTTTTACCCGGCTTCACTCTTGTCCACTCGGTTGCTCTGCTTAAAATTTCATGAGTACATTTAGTATTGTGTTTAAACCTACATGCCAACTCTTCGACTGTGCTGCTGTCCGAAACCCGGCTTCATGGCAAGCAAGAGAACAAGTAAAAGGTCAATGAGCACAAGAAAAATTACTAAGGAAAGAAAAAGTGCAGGAACCGAGTAGGGAGTCTTTTACTGTTGTTTTTTGTTAACTCCTTTTCGGCTAAGTGGTGGGCTGCGTTACTATGAGTGATTCTAAGTGGCTAAGTATTTGCAACTCCAACTTTGAATTCTTGTGACTCGAATACCAAAAAAGCAACAAGTTGCGGGTAAGAGCTGAGATAAAAAGGAAGAGCGAATAAGAAATGCAACTCGGGGGCTTGCATGATAACGCAACCCGGCATCAAGCCAAGGCTGCTCAAATTGACTAAGTTAAATATCAAACGTGAATAAAACTGAGTAGCAAGCGACAAACGTAATTGTTTTGATACATCTGCACCCGGCATTCCGGGGATCTGATAAAAGTTTTAAGGATAAAAGTTGCAGGAGGTGATCAGGTGGAGGTAGCAGCATCCTTGATGTTGGCCTTGGCGACATCAGCTTTAGTGTTGGTCCTGGCGGCATCAGTCTCGGAGGTAGCCTTGGCAGTGTCAGCTTCCGAGTTGGTGGCGTCAGTCTTCGCCGCATCAGCTTCTGGATTGGTGGCAGCCTGATCAGAGGTGGCCGTGGCCACCGAGATGACGTCCGTTGCCGAGGTGGAGGCAGTAGCTTGGGTGTGGAGAAGCGCCGTGTCGTCGAGGGCAGCACCTGATGAAGTGCCGAATTCGAGCGCCGCAGTGTCGATAACCATTTTCTCGCTCTCGGCCTCATCTTCGCTATCCGCAACAACTGCAACCTTCCCCTTCCCGGTCTTCTCGTTGGCACTGTTGAAGCAGCTCAGGCCCTCGGACTCTGTGGCTTCCTCGTCGTCATCGTCATCCTCGTCGTCATCCTCGCCCTCCACCTCCGTGTCGGGCTCGGTGACGCCGTCGATGTAGCCCGCGGTATCCGCGTAGGATGCAATCTCGTACGCAACCAACTGGCGGCGAGCCACGCAGTCGGTATCCTTCTCCCACCTCGAGTCCTGGCGCATCTCGAGGATGAGGTTGAGATCAAGATTGTCATACCAGCTGCAGACGAAGAGGAGCAGCATGTCCGCGCCTGCCCGAGCTCCGGATGCCCGCCACTTCTTCAGCTCGGCCTTGACGCCATTGAGCTTCTCGGCAAGTCCGCGACTGGTTGCTGGCGCAGTGTCCCGAGGCCAGAACAAGTCATGGAGCTTGAAGGCAGTGCGCACCAGATCGGTGCCCACGCCCCTCAGACGCTGGAGCTGCCCCTGCATGTTGGTGAAGCAGTCTTCAATTGAAGCTTTTGTATCCATGGGCTGCCCCTTCTCGGTGCGAGCTGCTTGGGCCTTTGAAAGAGCAGGTTTGCAGGCTGAGCTTAGGTCGGGGAATATTTCGGAGAAAGCTATCAAAAAGATTAGAAACAGAGATAGAGAAGAGAAGCGAATCAAGCAGCAGAGAAGCAAAAGGAACAGCGAAGCGCATGGAAGCGGGTACTTACTGTTCAGCTCGCAGAGTAGCGACTGCAGCGTCTTCTCCCATGACTCCTCGTCGGCAACATGCCTTTCTTCCATCCTCCGGAACTGGGCCAGCTGGAGCATGAGATCAGAGTTGCTCTTCCTCAGCGTGTCGCACTCCAGCTCGAGAGCCCGCTTCTCGGCCTTGGCAGTTGCCTCAAACTTTTTCTTCTCGGCCACTATTTTATTCTTCTCGGCAGCTAGATCAACGGCTTTTTGGAGAGCGGTTCGCAGTTGGAGTTGGAGAGGTTCCAACTCGGTGGTGTATTCCTTCTTCAGCTCCACAGCCTGGCTAGCCAACTGCTGCTGCACCTCGGCAGGTTTGAGGCAGTCGAGATGCTCCTCGACAAACTTCTTATGGTCTTCTGTGAAGAGCAAAACATGATCACCAGAGTAGCAAAGATGGGAGGAAGGAAAACAAGCCAAGAAAAAACACCAACTCACCTTCCAGCCTCTTGATCGTAGTTTGACCGCTCTCAACAAAGACGCGGCAGTTCGCATGCTCCTCTGCCAAGGTCTTAAACTTGCCTGCAGAAAGGAATCGATTACAGCAGAAAGCAGAAGCGGGCGTAAACACAAAACGCAGAAACCGCGTAGCTAAAAGCTTACTTTCGATCTCAGAAATCTGGAGGGTGCGATCCATGACCTCCTTCTCCGTCGCTTCGTCGGTCTTGCGCTCCATTTCGAGGGCCTCAAGGCGCCTTCTAGCGATGCTGTGGTTCGAGAGCAACCGACGGAACAAGTTTGTTCTCTTCAAGAGGCTATTCTGAGAAGCAGAAAGAGAACGAATCAGACTCAAATCGGGAAGATTCAACCCGAGAAGACGGCAACTCGGTTGAGTATCCGTCTACTCTGCCAGAATCTCGGGGACTGGGTAATGGATAAGAAGAAGGAGAAGGGTAGAAGAGAAGAAAAATGCAACTCGAATTGGGTGAGCGAAAACTTACTGCAAAAGCTTGTTCGATGTCCTCTGCGGCCTTGTGGTGGACGAACAGCTTGGCGGCAAGCGTGCTGGTCTTGGACGAGATGGTCATGGGATTGTAGCCCATGTCCGCCTTATTCCAGTCAATGCGCATGTGGTCCAAATCGCCCAAGGCCAAGCCATGCCAGTTTTTGTTGCCAAGGATGTCGCTGTTCCATTCGGCATCGATGAAGCCTACTCGGTCAATCATCTCCTCGAGCCCCCTGGACGTCACCTCGGTCTCCTGGACCTCGCGCGAGTAGATGGAGAGGGATCTGTCCTTGTTCCTGGCTGGCGGCTTGGAATCCACAGCCGTGGCCTGCTTGCCCTTCCTAATAGCAAGTTTCTTCTCGGCAGCAGTTATCGGGATGTTGTTCTGCTTGCTCATCTTCACCAAGTAAGATGGATAGGAAGGCGGGTCTGGCAAACCTGATCCAGCGGCTGCGTCAGCGGCCGCGCCGGAATCGCCAATGATGAGCTGCCCGGCCCTGGCAACAGGTTTTACAATTGGTTGGGGCGGCGGCATCGTGGCAGAGTCTGACGCAGCGCCACGAGGAGGATTCCTGCGGACGTTGGCATCAGGCTGGCCAGTTTGCTTCTCAGAGGCCTGCTTCTCGGAAGCTTTCTTCTCGATGGGTTTCTTGTCGGCGGCCTTCTTCTCGGCGGCCTCCTTCTTGGCTGGAGGGCTCGCTGCGATCTTGGCCTTCTTATCGACAGCCTCCTTCTTGATTGGATGGCTCGTTGTAATCTTGATCTTTTTTACCGGCGGGGAGCTCGGTGCAGTGGATGAAGTGCCCTGCTGGGTAGGCGGCACCAAGGGCGCGCTACCTTGCGTAGCGTCCGGCTGCGCGTGGCTCTGCAGGTCTTGCTCCATCCCGTCAACTATCTCAACCCGCTGCTCGGCAGCGGGACCTTGCTGTGTCTCTTCTGCTTTCTCTACCCGCGGCCGGGCCGCGGGGTCAGTTTGGTCAGCAGCCCCTATTGCTGGCTGCTCTTGATTCTCTTCCTGCTGCTCAAGGGCGGCCTGGTCGTGCTGCTCGGAGTCTTGTTCTGTGTTCTCCCCGGCTGTGGCAGCTGTGGGAGAAAGCGGTCTCTCATCGTGAGCAGCGTCCTGCGCTTCTTGTTCTGCGCGGGACCGATGCTCTTGCTCGGCGTCGTGGGCATCACTGTACATGTACTGGAACTCGTCCTCGGCTTCTCCTTTCACAGGAGAGGGCGAGCACACCCTGTCCCGTGCAGTGTCCTCGTCCTCCTCAGAGAGATCGATGAGCGCATCTACGTCGATGGCGGATCTCTTCTTGGACTTGGACTTAGTGGGCGCGGCAGCAGCGTTAGCGTCCAACGGGGCGCTGAAAAGAAGAGAGAATTCAGAAAAGAAAGAAGGACAGAAGAAACCGAGAAGCAATAGCAAGGAATTCAGAAAAAGCAGCAACATCGATACGCAACTCGGGAGAAAGTTACTTACCCTGCACGGGAAGGGGGTAGCCGTCTCCCCCGCTTGACTTTCGTCACGGCTTGCTTGGGTTCTTGCTGGGGGGCTCTTGAGCACCGCTACCCGCCCTCTTGCGAGTAGCGGGAGCAGCAACCGCGAGCGGATCGACGGTAAGGGCGTCCTCGTCCTCACCCTCGTCCTCGCCCTCCTCTTCAGCACCAGCATCGTCTGGGAAGTTGAGAAGAAGAAAACAGTTAGGAAACCGAAGGAAATTGGGTTGCGCTACCCGCGACCGAAAGAGGTGAACTTAATCACCTTCGTCGTCGTCTTCGGACCAGTCCCGAATGGACGTGTCGACGTGGTGCTTACCCGGCTGGACGGCATGAGGGATGCAGAGGCTATCCGCGGTGTCGAAGGAGACCTCGTCATCCTCCTTTTGGTCCTCTTCCCAGTTAGCCTCGAAGAGCTCCTGGCTTTCAGCAATCTGGCGAGCAAGGATCTGGAAAATAGGCAAGCACCGCAAATCAGTCGAGTAGCATAACGGCATCATACGTAGTAGGGCGTGCATGCAGAAAGCACACAAAGCCTAAACAAAACTGCTAAGTGTGCTATTCGGCAGGGCGTGCAAACACAAAGCACATGAAGCCTAAGGAATACTGCTGGGTGTGCTACTCGGCAGGGCATGCAAACACAAAGCACACAAAGCCTAAGGAATATTGCAAAGTGCCCTACTCGGCGCAGAGTGGAGATACTAGGTACAGCAAGCTAAGAAGGCTATCTACTCGGGAACAATACACAGGGAACGAGAAGAGAGATACTAACCCGCTGGATTGGCTTCGTGCGGCTGTACGACACGAAGCCGTACTGCCAGCTGTCGCTGAGCCCGGTGCTCATGATGGAGCGCGCCCAGACGGACACATCCGCGTTGCTGAGCTCGAACGTGGTCGTCCGAGTGCAATCTCGGTGGCCGCCCATGTAGCACATGAGATGTGCGCGACGCTGCAGCGGGAGCACCCGCCTGGAGATCCAGCAGGCGATGGGGTCGTCACTCTTGAGCCCCTCCTCGATCAGCTCGGCAAGGCGCTCGTCCATCTGCTTGATGTCGGAGTTCATTGGCGGCTTGGCCCTCCAGTTCTGCCCGGTGGGAGCCGTGTTGGCCCACCTAGGCAGATTGATCTGATCCACCACGGCAGCTCCCTTCTCAACAGGGATGTTCTTCACGTAGAGGAAGGATCTCTGCCACTTGCGGACAGAGTCCAAACCTTTGATCCGCGGGTGGTTGGTCCCGCCGCGCTGCACCATCATGGCGCTGCCAGTCTCCGTCATCCCGCGCCTGCTCTCCGCGCCATCCTTCCTGGCCTTGCTTTGCTTCCGGACGAAGAAGTACCGGGACCAGGTCGTCGGGGTGGGCCGTAGGCCCAGGAATGCCTCGCATACCATGGCATGGTATGAGAGCATGACGATGGCGTTTGGCGGGAGGTGGTGAGGCTGGAGGCCGTAGTGGTTGAGAAAGGCGCGGAAGAAATCTGAGACCGGGAGCCCGAATCCTCGCGCGAAGTGCGCGAGGAAGACGACGTGCTCTCCCTCCTGCGGAGTGGGGACGAGCTCGCTGCCAGGATGCCGGCAGCGAACACCGGGAGGAACTCGCCGGGTGTTCACCAGCCATTGGCACTCCTCGGCGGTGACCTCAGACCCGGCCCAGCCGGCGCGGGCATCGTCGTCACGAGCCATCACGGTGGAGGAGGAATTTGGTGAGGAATCGAAGGAATTGGGTGGAGAAACTCGCGGCGGCGCGATGAGATGCGCGGCGGCGAGGTGCTCTGCGGCGGCGGAGAAACGAGGAGGCGAGGGGAAAGTGAAAGCAGAAGAGGAAGAAGGAGTTACCGAGGGGGTATTTATACCACCCCTCTGGTTGCCGTTACGAGTTGAGGTAGTGGGATCGATCGTGGCAGAGATCGTGCGGCGTGGGCCGTGTGGACCGGTTAGAAACGCACACAGCGCGGAACGCGCGCATAACGGCCACAATCAATCCCACGACGTGATCGTGGGCAATCACTGCCTTTGATGGGACGTAACGGGCTAGTGGGCCCACTCCGTGAAAACTGGGCGCGTGGCCTGTCAGTTCCCGGGCACCGAGGCGTCGGGGTCGTGTCCGCGTGACACGTGCCTAGTTGCAGCGCGGAAAGCCGGATTGTGCTCTGCCACGCAGAGATTTCGATTTGAGATTTCATCAAGTCCTTTTACTCGGCTACAGAGAAGAGAAGTGGCTCTATTCGGAAGAAGCTTAAGACAAAATCAAGAGCTACTCGGAGGTTTCACTCGGTATCCCAAGGTTCAAGGGAAAGACTGTCAAGGTTGGTTTTAACCTGGCAGGGCCCGGTGAACGAGTTCGCAGGACTCTACCAGCTTCGGGGACTGCTGTCGGGGGGTTACCCCCGAGTAGGGTAAAGGCAAGTGCTAAAGGCAAGATCAGAAGCGATGTTTGGCCGAGTAGCCGGCTACCCGGTACTTGCTACCCGGTCGACTGCTACTCGGTCCTACACATAGATGGCCAGAAGGACGAATCAAGAGAGTTATGTTCCTCCGAATAGAAGAGTTGTCCCGAGTAGAAATGGCGAGATCCTACTCGGGCCAGAAGTCAAAGGAGCCGTTCTGACACAGTATCCCGCGTATCCCGGGTCCGTACTTTGGCACTGTTCACACTGGTAGAAAATAGGGCTGTAGTCCCGGTTCGCCAGGGCCTGTAGTCCCGACCCAGCAACCGGGACTAGCAATGCGCGACTAAAACCCCACTCTATAGTCGCGACAGACTGCGAACCGGGACTAAAGGCCCGTCCACGTGGGCGGGTGGCGGAGCCGGGAGGCGGAGGACATTTAGTCCCGGTTGGCCACATGAACTGGGACTAGATTTATTTCGTAATTTTTTTAATTCATTTGGTTTCTAATTATTTTTCACTCCCTTTTTTTCACTCCCTTTTTTTTTCAGAATCTGTATTATTTGCTTAGTGTCTAACTACAATTATCTCTAGTCAAATTACTTACTCATGGTCAAACTTCCCGCTCGGTCACCCATCCTCCCACTACTCTAGCACTAGCACGCTTAACTTCCGAGTTCCATCCCGTCCCGCATCCAAGTGTTTCGCACGCATGTATGTGATACTAGTATCATATCAATCCTATTAACATGAGAGTCGATGCCACATTTCTTTTGTTTTCTGAATTTCAAATAAATCTTTTAATAAACAAAAGTAATGATGTAATTAATTATTTTGAATAAATAATAAACTTTAACTTTAATTTGTATTATTTCTAAAAATACAAATAATATATCAAAAAATTAAGAAAAATAGAACTAATTCATTTTAAAATCTTAATAATACAAATAATATATCAAAAAAATAAGAAAAATAGAACTAATTCATTTTAAAATCTTAATAATACAAATAATATATCAAAAAAATAAGAACAATAGAACTAATTCATTTTAAAATCTTAATAATACAAATAATATATCAAAAAAATGAAGAACAATAATACTAATTCATTTTAAAATCTTAATAATACAAATAATATATCAAAAAATGAAGAACAATAATACTAATTCATTTTAAAATCTTAATAATACAAATAATATATCTTGATTTTCTGTAGTTTGATATATAGAATCTGTAGTTTTTCTGTTTTGTTTTCTTGATGTGTTCTTGTTTTTGCTTGTTTTGAAACGTGTGTTTGACAAAAGACAAGTGATAACAAAAGACAAGTGATAACAAAATATATCCATTACATAAGTCTCACAATACGGAACATTTACATAACGAAAGATATCCATTACATATATATACTAAGATAACCCATTACATGCATATATACATCTATGGCTCCGTCGAGTAGATGCGGAACAACTCGTAGGAGACAAATGCATCTATGGCTGCATACTTGACGTTCGTCAAGTCCAGTGGGGTCTTTTCCCAATAACGGTGATTCTTCGAGGGGAAATCGGACTTCATCCTTTCGTAGCCCTCGTGGATCAAGGCAGTTGCCATGACAGCCATCCCGGTCTTTGGCCCCTTCAACTGGATAAAATTCTGAAGATCAATGTAGTGATCTTCAGGTATCCTAATACCCAACCGCATCAACTTCGGACGGTCTTGCGTGATGTCAACGCTGGAAAAGTCAAACCCCCTGTTGACAAGAAAATCAACAAGGGCCGGACAATACTTTGAACTACTGCAACAACAAAAAATTGATACGTGTTAGATATGTTGCAACACATGTATGATCACATGCAACAAAAAAATCGAAGATGATGCAATATGTGTGCGTTATACCTTGACCATTGGAAGATCAACACGGACTCCTTGAATGCAATCTGGATGACGGCAACATCCCTCTGATTCGCCGTATACTCCAGATCAAGCCCGAAGAACCGGTGTTCATCGGGAGAGGCGTCATAGAGATCGGTCAAATAACCAAGAGCACCGGGCAGCCGCTCACACTGTTGGTGTAGCACACATCGAGAGTCTTGCCGCATGGTGTGGGACCATTGTATTCTTCCCAAACTTCAGCCATGGTGTGTGCTTGGTGAAGATCGATCGAGAGAGATGAGGAGGAAGACAGAGTACAGAGAGGAAGAGAAACAGAGACTCCGAGACGCGCGCTGTGGAATGGCGCCCTTCTGCCTCGCTCGCGAAATAAAAACCGCCTAGCGGGAGGCGAGAAGTTTGATCTTTAGTCCCGGGCGGCCACGCCAACCGGGACTAAAGGACCAATAGTCCCGGGCGGCCAGGTCAACCGGAATTAATGCCCTCCACGCGCCTCAACGCGCTTCCCAACCCGCGACGTATGACCTTCTGTCCCGGGTCTCCTCCCGACCCGGGACTAAAGACTCATTAGTCACGGGGCGCGACGTTTGGGGACTGATGGGGGCGTATGGAAGGCCTTTTTTCTACTAGTGTCACGGCACTGTTCATCTGAGGACGGCGTGCCTGACAGCGACAGTGTGGCAGCAGGGCGTCGCAGGATAGGGGGGACCTACTCTGTGTTCGTGGCAGTGATAACAGAATGGTTACTTGGTTTTGCCCAACGACTTTGCGCACCCGACAAACTTAGAAGCCAAAGCTGTCAGCGGGAACTCGGAAGAAGGACGGTGTGCACACAATGTCGACATCTGTTTGTATTTGGCTGTATCCGGCTGGGCACCGAGTATATAAGGTGCCCTGCCCCCTCCTGCGCGAGGGATCACACACTGGGCTCAGATTCTTGACCTAGTTCATCACGTAGAGAGAAGGGTGGCTACTCGGTAGCAGGAACATTTGTACTGTGGCTACTCGGAGAGACACTAATATACAGAGAGAAAGGCAGGAGTAGGGGTTTTACCTCCTCACGAGGGCCCTGAACCTGGGTAGATCGTGTTGTTTGCAGTGCTTGCTTCATACCTCACGCGGCTACTCGTCGCGTGATCCCTCCCCGAGCGCCTCCAGCGTCCTTTGTCCCCACAACTTTAGCCATCCTATGGCATCTGCCGTGACACCACCACGACACACGACCCCCTTATGCCAACGTCATCACCGGCAAGTGGGTGTTTCGCCACAAGACTCGCCCGAACGGTTCTCTTGAGCGTTATAAGGCGAGCTAGGTGGTACGCGGCTTTCGCCAACGAGTCGGCGTGGACTTCACCGACACCTTCGCCCCGGTTGTCAAACCGGGCACGATTCGCGCCGTTCTTCAGCTTGCTGCCTCTTGTGCCTGGCCCGTTCACCAGCTCGATGTCTCCAATGCTTTCTTGCATGGACATCTCGCCGAGCAAGTGTTCTGTCAGCAGCCTACCGGTTTCGTCGACACCGCCCTGCCGGACCATGTGTGCCTGCTCTCTCGTTCTCTTTACGGGTTAAAGCAGGCGCCCCGTGCTTGGTACCAGTTGATTGCGGGCTTCCTTCAGCAGCAGGGGTTCCGGTCCACTCGGTCCGATGCCTCCCTGTTCGTGTATCACCAGGGAGCCGCCACCGCGTACCTCTTTCTGTACGTCCACGACATCATCCTGACTGCATCCTCGCCGGTCCTACTGCAGCAGATTACCGCTCGGCTCAGCTGTGAGTTCTCCCTCAAGGACTTGGGGGCTCTCCACTACTTCATCGGCATCGAGGTCGCCCTTCTCGCCACAGGCTTCTTTCTGCATCAGCAGAAGTACGCGCACAAGCTTCTGGAGCGAGCAGGAATGCTTAATTGCAAACCTGCTTCCACGCCTGTCGACACGAAGGCAAAGGTGTCCGCCGTCGAGGGCTCTCCGGCGTCCGACGCTCCCTTCTATCGCTCCATCATCGGTGCTCTTCAGTATCTCACACTGACACGGCCGGATCTTCAGTATGTTGTTCAGCAGGCGTGTCTCCATATGCACGCTCCGCATGACACTCACTGGGCCCTGGTGAAACGGACTCTTCGATACATCCGTGGTACCATGGCCATGAGACTCACATTGACGGCATCCTCCGACACCAGCCTCGTCGCCTACTCCGACGCCGACTGGGCTGGGTGTCCAGACATCAGACATTCCACCTCCGGCTACTGCGTCTACCTCGGCCCCTCCCTGATCTCGTGGTCGTCCAAGAGACAGCCTACAGTTTCACGCTCGAGCGCCGAGGCTGAGTACATGGCTGTGGCTAATGCCGTTGCCGAGTGCTCCTGGCTACGACAGCTGCTACAGGAGTTGCTATGCGGGGTTCCCAAGGCTACAATTGTCTACTGTGACAATATCTCCGCGATGTACCTCTCGGCTAATCCTGTCCACCATCGCCGTCCGAAGCATATTGAACTCGACATCCACTTCGTTCGGGAGCATGTTGCCCTTGGTCATGTTCGCGTTTTACACGTACCCACCCATCAGCAGTTTGCCGATGTGATGATGAAGGGCCTTCCAACCTCGACTTTTGAGGGTTTTCGATCCAGTCTTTGCGTCACTGGCGACACTTCGACTGCGGGAGGGTGTTGAACATGTTTATACGTGTATAGGTTAGGGCTTGTACGTTGTACCTGTAGCGTCTCTCTCCCATGTACGTATTGGGAGACTAGACCTGGTCACACCCTTGTACCTATATACGTGCTATGTGCACGATCAATGCAAATTATCGATACATCCAAATCCCTCTAACAGTCCATAAGCTTACAAAAAAATATTCCATTGTCCATTCGTTCGCGTTGGTTCCTTCCTCCATTCACTTAGTCACCGGTGAGCACCCATGCTGAAAACATCTGATTATGTTTTGCAAATGCTGTCCAACAAACAGTTTATCAGCCGGTGACAAGATGTAATCGATCAGCTCACAAGGATCGATCATATGTGGCATGCTTTCAGCATCACAACATTTACTTAATTTCCCTCTCATGCAGGCCACATGAAAAATAATTGTGAGGAGAAAAAAATGGGTAAATTTGGCTTTTTCATGCGACCATCATATGTGACATGTCAATGGCACAAATTTTGGATCATGTTGAGAAGGAATGCCATGGTGAGCAGGACAGGAGTCCAAATTTCAGCTCCGCGTATACGGACATATCGATCAGATAATTTAACCATTTGCCTACACCGACGTTTAAACGACCATGAAGAACTAATCTCACCAAAATAATTGCGACTACAAAACTAACATAATATCCCTTAGCATGTGCTTTCAAATAAAAACCAGGAATAATACCATGCGCACGAGCACGCAGCATTATCAGCTTAGCAGAGCACATGCATCCGTTAGTCAAAGGTGAGCGTGCAGGTTCCAAGCAGGTGGCTTTTTGTTGAGCCCTAATGAAGAGGCTACCAAAGGAGGCTGCTTCGGCCTTGCATAATTGGATCTAGAGATCTATCGGATCGTGCAATCCTGCTTTGCAAAAATAAATAAAAAGAGGAGAAGTTAGCACCACATGGCAGTGGCAACGTTTACATCATACAAAATGCTCGTACAAGATGGAACACGTTGTGCTTAATTATACAAGTTCTAGAGAGTAGAGAAGAGTAGGAAGCTGGAACGAAGAGAGGAGTGCAGGAGACATGCAAGGGTGTACTACCAGGGACATACGCAGTACCAACCACCATTTGGGGCGTGTTGAAGAACATGGCATGTGTGAGGGAACATGAAAGCATATAGTTTTCCTAGCTTGAACCGAAGAATGAACACGACTTGCACGCAGCACCGAGAATGATTGTACTCTTGTATATAAACCCTGCAATTTCCATTTAGTCAGCTGATGGAGAAATATATATTGTCCATTTCTTTTTCGTGATTTTTTTTCGTCCGACTAACAAAAGATGCTGTCTCTTTATTCGCGTTTTGATCTAGTCCATGAAAAGAACAAATAGAGCCGTCTCTTTAAAAAAGAAACTTTAACCTTTCGGCTGACAATGAAAGATCCGTCTCTCTAAGCTTCTCCGGTCAAGATGTTCACACAGTTTAACCAGATTATCAAAAAAAAAGAGGTCCATTGTGCTTCCAGCTAACAGAAACATCAATCTACCTGAAAACCAATCTAGACACATCATATGTGGTACACTCTCAACGTCCGAGCATAGTAAATTAGACAGCACGCCACTGTTTCGTTTGTTATTGAAAATGCAATTAGAAACGGTACGGATCTTATGTTACTATTGAAAATGTTGCTTTCTCACCTGCTTTCTGCAACTGGAAGACATAAACATTTTTTTTGTCCTACCGGATCACCTCACTTTACTAGTAGTTCAGAGAAGTCGGTACACTACAGGAGCAGGTTAATACGCCGACGGCAATCTCCCGTCGGCGAAAGATCTCTGGTAAGTTACGCCAGCATTCTTTAGCCCAAAAGTCATGGTTTTGTAACAGAAGGCCCCAAAAGGGGTTATGATACCCGGAATATGCATCTAGGAAACATAATAGGTCACTTCCAGCCACTGCATCTATAATCTGATCAATCCTTGGGAGGGCAAACGGATCCTTTGGACAGTGCTTGTTGAGACTCGTGTAATCTATGCACATCCTCCACTCATTACTCTTTTTCATCACGAGAACCGGATTTGCCAACCAGTCTGGGTGAAATACTTCCATGATAAAGCCGGCTGTCAATAGCCGAGCAATTTCCTCCCCTATAGCTCTTCTTCTTTCCTCATTCATTTTTCTCAGGCCCTGCTTCACAGGCCTGGACTTGGGATCAACGTGCAAGCTATGTTCCGCTAACTCTGTAGGAATACCCGACATGTCGCTGGGCGTCCAAGCAAAAACATCTTGATTCGAACGAATAAACTCCACCAGTGCTTTTTCCTGCTCATTGTCCAGGTTAGATCCTATAGCAAATTGCTTGGAGGGATCACCTTCGACAAAGGCCACCATCTTGGTATCATGTGCTGCCTTGAATTTGCTCGCTCATCCTCCGTATTCGGCCTTTTTAATGCTGTTCTGTCATCCGGGTCTACTTGAGACCGATAATACTTGAGCTCCTCCTTTCTGCAAGCTTGTTCCGCCATCGCCGTGTCCCCTTCGTCACACTCAGCCGCTATATCCCGGCTTCCATGTATGGTGATGGTCTTCTTGGGACCCGGGATTTTTAGCTGTAGGTATACGTAACACGGTCTGGCCATGAACTTGGCGTAAGCCGGCCTTCCAAACAATGCGTGATATGGGCTGCGCAACTTTACCACTTCGAACGTGAGCCACTCCACCCGGAAATTATCCTTTGATTCTCCAAAAGCAACCTCCAAGGTAATCTTTCCCTGAGGACACGCCGAGTGACCCGGCACAATCCCGTGAAAAACTGTTGAACTTTTCTGTAGCTGAGACTCCTTGAGGCCCATGCGCAAGAAAGTTTCCCAATATAAGATGTTGATGCTACTTCCGCCGTCCATTAGGACCTTTTTCAGCTCATAACCATTAACCTGTGGCGCAACCACCAATGCTAGGACTCCCGGGTGTTCTATCCTTTCCGGGTGATCTCTTCTGCTCCATGTTATATCTTGCTCCGACCACCTCAGGTACCTCGGGACAGCCGAGGAAACCGAGTTTACCGTCTTTTTCAGTATCTTTCTATCTTTGTTTGAAGTTCCCGTGGTGTGAACGTGGTACTGGCCCAATTGCTTGGGATTGGCTTGGAAACCTCCAGCTCCTCCCTGGTTATTACCCGGGTTTCCACCTCCTGGGTTGCCTGCTGGGGGTGGGCCGTTGCCCGGGTTTCCACCCGGACCCGGTCCTCCTCCCCGGCCTGCGCCTCGCATAGCTTTGTTTATTTCTTCGTTCTTCCATCTCTGTAAATCCACACACTGCTCCAATGAGTGGTTAGCCGGTCTACCGTTCCTGCTGTGTCGCGGGCACGGCATCTTGTAGACATCCCAGTGGTTTCCCGGCCTTGGCGGACCCTGGTAATTTCCTCCATTAAAGTTTCCTCCGTTGAAATTTCCTTTTGCTCTGGGTCTCGAAGACCCGGCTTCTGCGCTGGCGACAAACTCGGAATTCCCCTCAAACGGGCGTTTATTCTGGTTGTTTCCATTATTTCCTCCATGGTTACCCGGCGTGGATCCATTGCCGGTTCTTCCATTATTACTCGTGTTCGCTTTCGCTTTCTTATCATCAACATCCTCTTCTGTGGTATCCGTAGCGGCATGTTTGTTGCATGCGTCCATCAACTCTCCCATAGTAACCTCTGAAGCGTTTCGACTGGATTTCATGCGAGTTAGCTTTTGCACTAAGGGTGTATACTTGCATGTCTTCGCCATAGCTTGCAACGCATCCTTTGGCTGAATATCTGTAGATGAATGAAGTATCTCCATAACCCGGCGCACCCAGCTACGCGCCGATTCTCCCTTCTTTTGTACACACCGTTCTAGATCGTCGATAGTAAACAACTTCCTGCATGTTCCGTGAAAGTTCTTGATAAACGAAGTTTTTGTAGGGTCGCGTGGAGATAAACGAAAACTTTTCCTACGCAAAGCTCCCAAGATCTAGCCGAGGTAGAAGGCCACGAGTATTACCACTAGACGCGCAGGTGCGGATTATCGATGTAGCGCGTCGGGTCGGGGCAGTGCAGTCCCACGATCCGGTCCGGCCGATCCAATCCCTCGAACGTCGAAGTGCTGAACGTACAGCACCTCTGCCGGTATCCACACGTACGAGGAGGAGCTCCGACGGCGGACTGCTAGGTCCGGTGCGGCGGCTGGACTGAGTGGGGCTAGGGTTCCCAACGCATGGGAGAGTGGACTTAATTGCCCGCTGGGCAACCTGCGCCCCTCTTTATATAGCGTACGGTAATGGGCTGCACAACACTTGTGGCCCATTCCCTCTGTGAGTCCGACTCACTAACTCAGTCCATTTCCGGTTCGGGTCCAACCCAACCAATACTTGCTCCCGCTCTTAAGTGTGTGACCCTGCAGGCTCATGGCGACATGGACACGATTGGAGTCCTACTCCCAATCGATCAATCGGTAGCGGCTCCTAGCAGAACGTGCCGACTCCCAAGTCCCATTGAGTCATGACGACATACCTTTCAATGTGATATTCATCTTAGTCCTTTTTGCCTCACGATATACCTTGTCGAACTATAGGCGATTCATCGTCATCCCTTTAATAGTTCAACTCTCTTCTCGATCCGTGATATGTGATTCATCTGACTAACTCTTAGTCAACCAACACAGTTAACACTTAACTGAGTTGCGCATGGCCATGCTTCCTGAATCATATCACTCGAGAGGGCCCAGAAATATCTCTCCATTCGGAGGGGCAAAATCCCATCTTGATTATCCACATCACGCAGCTTGCTTCTCATTCGACCCGAACTCTGCCTTTATAGTTGCCTTGTCACAGAACAACGTTTGACAGAACCTAAGTCGGTGATCCACAACTCGGATTGTGCGATAACCTCAGGTCTAAGGATTACATTGATTGAGACTACAAATGACGACTTGATCGTTGCATCTCAATGTGGGTCAGTCCGACTTGCTAAACTCTTTAGCCAAGTCCGTGAACGTTGGAATGGCATCACCATGCCCATGACAAGTGGAACCGTGTCATCAGCCAACACTCACATTAGTCTAGGATGTGTGTCCAGCACAACCTTAACGACCAAGGACAATTAGTATGAACAACGTGAATATATGGTTCCACAATCGAATCACATATTCAATGACATATATCAGATGTTCAAAACAAGGACAACTTAATAACTTTATGAATACATTGGGAATTACATCATACATGATTGCCTCTAGGGCATATTCCCAACAGTCTCCCACTTGCACTAGAGTCAATCATCCTGGCATCATATGCCTAGGCATCTAATGCCCATACCTCCGTGTGCGCCTCATGCTTAGGCTGTGGTAGCGCCTTTGTCAACGGATCTGCAATGTTTGCATCCGTGTGTACTTTGCATAACTTGATATCACCTTGTTCGACAAACTGGCGAATGAGGTGGTACCGCATGAGTATATGTTTGTTCTTCTGGTGTTGTCTAGGTTCCTTGGCTTGTGCAATAGCACCATTGTTGTCACAATATACGTCCAATGGATTGGACGCGCCCTGAACCACACCAAGATCAATCAGGAGGTTCCTGATCCAAACAGCTTCCTTTGCCGCCTCTGAGGCAGCAATATACTCAGCCTCTGTTGTAGATGCAGACACCGTATCTTGCTTGGAACTCTTCCAGCTCACAGCTCCTCCGTTCATTACGAACACGTATCCCGATTGCGAACGAGAATCATCTGAGTCGGTGAGATAACTCGCATCTGTGTAACCCTTTACACTGAATTTCTCATCACCTCCATAAACTAGGAACATTTCCTTAGTATTTCTCAAATACTTAAGGATGTTTTAACCGCTGCCCAGTGGGCTTCGCCAGGGTCAGCCTGGTATCTGCTCGTAACACTTAGAGCATAGGAAACATCTGGCCTAGTACAAATCATGGCATACATGATGGATCCGATTGCCGAAGCATACGGGATCACACTCATCCGACTTCGCTCATCAGTCGTCGAAGGACACTGAGTCTTGCCAAGTTTTATACCATGGGACATCGGCAAGAATCCCTTCTTGGACTCTTGCATTTTGAATTTCTTCAAAACCTTGTCCAGATAAGTACTTTGACTCAATCCAATGAGCCGCCTGGATCTATCTCTATAGATCCTGATTCCTAATATGTAAGTTGCCTCACCCAAATCCTTCATTGAGAAACTCCTTTCCAATGACTCTTTGGTTTCTTGCAACATCATGACATCATTTCCAATCAGCAATATGTCATCCACATACAAGATTAGAAAGTTTACTTTGCTCCCACTAAACTTCTTGTATAAACAAGAATCATGATCGCTCTTGATGAAGCCAAACGATTGACTACCTCATCAAAGCGAATGTTCCAACTCCGAGATGCTTGCTTCAACCCATAAATGGATTTCTGAAGTTTGCATACCTTGTCAACATTAGCTGGATCGACAAAACCTTCGGGCTGTATCATATACACGTCCCTCAGTTAAATTTCCATTAAGGAAAGCTGTCTTGACATCCATCTGCCATATCTCATAGTCGAAATAGGCTGCTATGGCTAACATGATCCGAATTGATTTAAGCATCGCTACGGGCGAGAAGGTCTCGTCGTAGTCAACTCCTTGAACCTGTCGGAACCCCTTCGCGACAAGTCGTGCTTTATAGACGGAAATATTTCCATCCATATCAATTTTCTTCTTAAAGACCCATTTGCACTCGACGGGTCTTGCACCGTCAGGCAGATCAACCAAATTCCAAACTTGGTTTTCATCCATGGACTTTAACTCGGATCTCATGGCTCCAAGCCACGACTCGGAATCAGATCCCACCATCGCTTCCGAATAAGTTGCCGGCTCATTACTGTCTAACAAAAACATCTCGAGCACTCTGTAATCTGGCAGATCTCCGTGGTTCAGGTGCTGTTACCGGTGTAGGTACCACGACCGGCTCAGCCTCCAAGGCATTCGCCGACTCGCCCCTAGCCGGTTCCTCTCGAATTTCTTCGAGTTGCACTGTGCTCCCACTGACTTCCCGACCGAGAAACTCTTTCTCAAGGAAGACACCATTCCGAGCGACAAACACTTTGCCCTCTTCCCGGTTGTAGAAGTAGTACCCCAAGGTTTCCCTCGGATACCCCACGAAAATACACTTATCCGACTTGGGCGTGAGCTTGTCCGACTGAAGTCGCTTGACAAATGCTTCACAACCCCAAATCTTAAGAAAAGACAAACTTGGCTTCTTGCCCGTCCACATCTCATGTGGGTGTCTTCTCTACTGACTTTGATGGTACTCTGTTTAGTGTGAAAGCTGCAGTTTCTAGACAAAAACCCCAAAATGATAAAGGTAGATCTGTCCGACTCATCATTGATCGTACCATGTCCAACAAGGTCCGATTTCTCCGTTCCGATACACCGTTTCTCTGCGGTGTACCCGGCGGAGTGAGTTGAGGAACTATTCCACAACTCTTTAGATGGTCATCAAACTCATGGCTCATGTACTCGCCTCCACGGTCCGACCGTAGAAACTTTATTTTCTTGCCGAGCTGATTTTGTACCTCATTCTGGAATTCCTTGAACTTTTCAAAGGCTTCCGACTTGTGTTTCATTAAATAGATATATCCATACCTACTCAAATCATCAGTGAAGGTAATGAAGTACTCATAACCACCTCTGGCTGTCGTGCTCATTGGACCACATACATCACTATGTATTAGTTCCAACAAGTCGGACGCCCTTTCACAACTCCTTGCAAAAGGTGTCTTGGTCATCTTGCCTAGTAGGCATGATTCGCATGTCTCGAATGACTCTAAGTCAAATGAAGTTAGAAGTCCATCATCATGGAGCTTCTTCATGCGCTTCCAACTTATATGACCAAGCCGACAGTGCCAAAAGTAAGTCATATTCAGATCATTTGGTTTCAACCTTTTAACATTTATGTTATAGACCGATTCACTATCAAGATTTAAAATAAATAACCCGTTCTGAACGGGTGCAAAGCCGTGAAACATATCTTTCAAATATAAAGAACAACCATTATTCTTAATATTCGACTCATAACCTTGTCTCATCAAACATGAGGCGGAAATAATGTTTCGACTAAGCGCTGGAACATAATAACAATTATTTAGTTCCAAAATAAATCCTGAAGGTAAATGAAGTTGCATCGTGCCGACTTCCAACGCAGCGACTCTCGCCTTGTTGCCCCCGAATGTCAACCTCTCCTCTTGCCACGCTCCTAGTTCTTACCAGCCCCTGCAACGAGTTGCAAATGTGAATGACTGATCCGGTATCATATACCCAAGAACTATTAGGTGCATCAGCAAGATAAATGTCTATAACATTGCACACAAGTGTACCTGAGTCGGAAGTCATACCTCCACTCTTGGCCTTGTCAGCCAAATACTTGGTGCAGTTCCTCTTCCAGTGGCCATCCTGCTTGCAATAGAAGCAATTGGCTCCGGCTGTAGGAGAAGGCTTAGTCTTTGAGGAAGCACTCTGGACAGGGCCATGGGCGCTACCTCCTGACTTATCCTTCTTCTTCTTAGTCCAAGAACTCTTCTTGAACTTAGCCTTATTCTGCACCATCAACACTTGACTGGTGCCTTTCTTGATATCAGCCTCTGCCGTTTTGAGCATCCCATGTAATTCAGTGATACTCTTATCCATACCATGCATATGATAGTTCGAGATGAACGGACCATACGCACTAGGAAGAGAGTTCAGAATTATATCAGTGGCGATCTTCTTTAATTGAGAACCCAAGCGATCCAAGACTGTATGTAACCAATCATCTTGATTACATGCGGACTCAGTGGATCGCCGTCTTTCAGCTTACAGCCAAGCAAAGCTTGAGAGACTTGATACCTCTCAGTCCTTGCTTGAGCCTGGAACATACTTTTGAGGCTTTCGATCATATCGTAGGCCTCACATTTTCGAACTGCTGCTGCAAGTCCGGTTCCATGTGTGCAAGCATAAGACAGCTAATCTCCGTAGACTCATCTCTAGTCTTACGGTAGGCATTCGTGACTGCGACAGTCGCATCGTCATCAGGCTCATCTGGAAGTGGAGTTTCTAGAACATGTTCTTTCTTGTCATGCTTGAGGACTATCCTCAGATTACGATACCAGTTGGTGAAATTAATTCCATTAAGCTTATCTTTCTCTAGGATTGACCTCAACGCAAAAGTGGACAACTGAGGAAGGTTGCTAGGTGCCATTGATCTACAACAGAAAATACGCAAAGACACTTAAGACATGTATTCATAAAAGAGCAGGCATATTAAACGCTTTAATACTTATGCTCCCACTAGAACCAACATCCCTCCGATGGTTGCTAAGTGATTCAGGACCCTAAATAAGCAAGCCGACTAGTGAGCTTTAGCATCACTGCTAGCCGTCAAGTGATCTAGGTAGGCAACACCTTGCCAATCGTATCTCTATACGACTCCTGTTAGTTGGGTGACATCACATGCCCCGGCTCCCAACCTACCTCGCCCCGAGCCCCACAACCGTTGTGATGGACTCGTCTAGATTACCAAGTGCTTCTGCTTGTAAAGAGTCCGACTCGAACCCACCTAAACCGGAAAGAATTGGTAGCACCTCAATTTCATGAGCCCACTACCAAGAATGTCCGACTTGTGATGGTGCAGCACTGGCGGGGCGACCGACTAGACCTTCTTTTGAGGGATTAAAGAATCTACCAACTATCTAAATAGAGGTAAATAGAGACATAACAATAACACAAATAAAGCAATTATAATGTGAAATGGTATGGCTCTCTTCATGGTGATCTCCATCTCCACGAAGCTTGTAAGTCGACTCGTGCCAACTCTTGTCACGTGCCATCTTACTCCATGTAGCCGACTTGTACATCGACTTGCATGCCTTCCGGGTTCTCCAACAAGCTACATTAGCTAAGTAAATGAAATTTACATAGAGAATCCGACACGCAGGCCGGTATACAATAAAATGACAGCACCTAGGCTCCAGCCGGCTGACAAAAACATGATACGCAGATCATGTATGGATTACACACATCACATGCACATAAGCCATACCATTCACAACTTCCTGCAAAAACAAGTTATGCATAGATACGATATACCGGCGTTGTGAAACTCGCAACGACATCTAAGGCGCTACGACAGGACGACGGCGGTCCCGCTAGCCGGATAGCGGGCGGGGATCGAAGGGGCAGCGCCCCTCACGGGTGCGGGCAGCGCCCGTTGATTTTGGAAAACTCAGATCTCATCTGCATTCCGATCATGGATTTCTTCATCGGATAAAACGATTTTACCCGAATCTGATCCGTATTCCGATTCGACCAAACTCTTTGATCTTCGATCACCGCAACTGGATTTATGTGTCACGGTATACCCCGATGGCGGAAACCGACCGGTAGGGGTAAGTTGTTTCACGACCTTAGCAGTATGATCACGGAAACCAGATCATCCATTAACCCCGAGTACGATTGATCCAATCAACCTTGTACAAAACCGATCTATCTCATAGACCGACCACCAAAACAGCAATTAGATCACATCTAACGCTAACTACATATCACATATGTACGGATCTCGGGCCTAATACCAGAAGCTACTGCTCTGATACCACTGTAGGGTCGCGTGGAGATAAACGAAAACTTTTCCTACGCAAAGCTCCCAAGATCTAGCCGAGGTAGAAGGCCACGAGTATTACCACTAGACGCGCAGGTGCGGATTATCGATGTAGCGCGTCGGGTCGGGGCAGTGCAGTCCCACGATCCGGTCCGGCCGATCCAATCCCTCGAACGTCGAAGTGCTGAACGTACAGCACCTCTGCCGGTATCCACACGTACGAGGAGGAGCTCCGACGGCGGACTGCTAGGTCCGGTGCGGCGGCTGGACTGAGTGGGGCTAGGGTTCCCAACGCATGGGAGAGTGGACTTAATTGCCCGCTGGGCAACCTGCGCCCCTCTTTATATAGCGTACGGTAATGGGCTGCACAACACTTGTGGCCCATTCCCTCTGTGAGTCCGACTCACTAACTCAGTCCATTTCCGGTTCGGGTCCAACCCAACCAATACTTGCTCCCGCTCTTAAGTGTGTGACCCTGCAGGCTCATGGCGACATGGACACGATTGGAGTCCTACTCCCAATCGATCAATCGGTAGCGGCTCCTAGCAGAACGTGCCGACTCCCAAGTCCCATTGAGTCATGACGACATACCTTTCAATGTGATATTCATCTTAGTCCTTTTTGCCTCACGATATACCTTGTCGAACTATAGGCGATTCATCGTCATCCCTTTAATAGTTCAACTCTCTTCTCGATCCGTGATATGTGATTCATCTGACTAACTCTTAGTCAACCAACACAGTTAACACTTAACTGAGTTGCGCATGGCCATGCTTCCTGAATCATATCACTCGAGAGGCCCAGAGAATATCTCTCCATTCGGAGGGGCAAAATCCCATCTTGATTATCCACATCACGCAGCTTGCTTCTCATTCGACCCGAACTCTGCCTTTATAGTTGCCTTGTCACAGAACAACGTTTGACAGAACCTAAGTCGGTGATCCACAACTCGGATTGTGCGATAACCTCAGGTCTAAGGATTACATTGATTGAGACTACAAATGACGACTTGATCGTTGCATCTCAATGTGGGTCAGTCCGACTTGCTAAACTCTTTAGCCAAGTCCGTGAACGTTGGAATGGCATCACCATGCCCATGACAAGTGGAACCGTGTCATCAGCCAACACTCACATTAGTCTAGGATGTGTGTCCAGCACAACCTTAACGACCAAGGACAATTAGTATGAACAACGTGAATATATGGTTCCACAATCGAATCACATATTCAATGACATATATCAGATGTTCAAAACAAGGACAACTTAATAACTTTATGAATACATTGGGAATTACATCATACATGATTGCCTCTAGGGCATATTCCCAACAGTTTTCAATTCACTCCAAGATTTGATAGATCCTTCAGGTAAATTGTTGAACCACAACTTTGCTGCTGCTTCTGACATCATTAAGTACATGAACTTGGCTTGAAGATTTTCAGATGTGTTGCGAATTGACATAGCCATCTCATAACTGCTCAACCATGTTTCTGGATCCATAGTCGGCTCATAATTCACCACTTTACCCGGTTCCTTGAATTTATCCGGGTAAGGCTCAGCCCTGATATTATCCGACAGACACTTATGTCCAGCGAGATTAGTCAGTACTGGCCTCACTCAAAAACATGCGATCCTGCTGCGCTGCGCGCTGCCGCAGGCCCGTGTACCGCAGACCCGGCCGCGGCTTGCCTGGCTCTGGAACTATCCACAATAGCTTGTGCTGCTGATGCTGCTGGTGCTGCTTGGACGCGGGGAGTAGGCGGCATTTGCTGCTGCTCTGCCCTCCGTCGCGCTGAACTTGACTGAATATTGCCGGTGTTGCCATGTTGCCGGCTGATATACGGCGTTCCATGCATTCCACTCCTATTATCCGGGTAATTGACTTGCTGAGCCACTGCCGTGCGTAATAAATCTATCGCCCGCCGGGTCTCCTCCGCATGGGGTGACTCTCTTACGGGGATTCGATCCAATGCCAATGTTGCTGCATATACATTATCCATTGGGTTGTTTAAGTGACCTGGTGGCGTACGAAATCGTGATGGTGGCGGTGGTGGCGCTGCATTACCAGCTGCAACCCCTGTCTGCAACGTGGGTAACCCGGCTTGTAGGTTTGCCGGCTGTGCTCCTCCGGTCGCGGGCTGATGTACAGTTTCTTGATTCGTGGCCGGGATTGGCTGATCCTGGGGGGTGGTGAACAGCGCAGCCGGGTTTAGAACTCCACCCGTGGCTGGTAACCTTGTTTGGTATCTCTGATGCATCCTAGTTGATTCAACCCCGAGCCGGTTCTCCAATGCTTCCAGCTCGCGTCGGCGCGTGGCTACCCCTTGCTTTTCTGCTTCCACTTCTCTCCTTTGCTGCTCTAATGCACGGCGGGCTACATCCAGATCCCTAGCACGTGCTGCTGCGTTCTTCGGGGTTATCACCGTAGCTAGCACCGTGGGATCCAGGATCAAGTTATTACTGAACAGAGCCGGGTGTTGTGGGTTTGAGGGACCCGCCCCTAGCGTCCTGTTCGTCATGAATCCAAACATATTCGCTTGCAACTCGCTATCCGCCGCCCGGCTAGTGACCGAGGCCGATTCTCCGTCGACCCGGGTCAGAACCGGATTTCCGTCAACCGGATTCTGCTGCTGGGCCAGCACTCGCGCCGCTCCAACCGCGGCCGTGGTCACGTCCCCCTCATTGAGATTGGCTGCAGGGGCCGTGTAGACCGCGACCTGGCGTGCGATGCCTGGTGACGATTCATACTCTTCCTCATCACAGCTATCCTCCTCGTACCGGTCCTCCAGCAAGTGCAGGATAGACTCGGTATCATCTTCTCTCATGACCCGGCCACGCGGGGTCCATGCCGGCTCCTCCGGTTGTTCCCTCTTCGTGGGGGGCTCTTCTACCGGATCCACCGTTCCGGCCGATTCTTCTCCATCCGATTGTACGCAGGTCGCTTCTCCTGACACAGAATCATAATTGAAATCATCAGGGATTGAACCGGACGTACGTACCATGCCGATGAAGACGTTGACCCGGACGATCGTGACAACAGATCCGGATTCAAGCAGATCCGACTCTGGCCCCCAGCCAAAATCGTCCACCATCTTCTCTCCTTCGGGGTTGGTGTAGATCTTGCCGATGACGAGGTTCTTCATGTTCTCCCGAGCTTCTCCCGTGATGTAAACACTCTGTCGTGGGATAATCACGGCAGACGTTACCAGGGGTAACTTATCTTGGGGTAAATCGACTCTGGTGTTTAGGAGAGGGTTTTGCTCAGGGAAAATCATGGTGATGAAACAATCTGGTAGCCGGCAATCAAGTCGCCGAGTCTCCGATCTGGATCTTATTATCTCAACTCTGGTATTACAAAGGATACTCGAATAGCTAGTGAATCTCGTGTGTCTCGTATCTAATCTAACCCTAGGGGCCGGCTTATATAATATCCGGATCCCCCTAGCTTCCTGTCCAAGGAAGATAGGAGTCCTACCCGGGTACCGCTTACAAACCCTAAACTTCCTTTTCGAAACCCACAATCCGGGTCGCGAGGCCTATACTCTTGGGCCTTCTAGAAGCTCCTTTTCCTTAAGCCAGGTCTTGCGCAGTTCCCTTTGGGCCGAGTTATACCTTGGCATTTAGCCTACCGGGTTATCATCCCTCCATCAAGGGAAGTAAGACTTGTCATCATTTGCAGAAAGAAAATGGTGAAACTTACATCATCGCGCGCTCGTTCCTAGACCTTATAGGCCCTTTGTTTCTCCTCCCACTCGGCATACTTAAGACTGTACTCCGCCATAGCTGCATCGTAGGCATCGCCTATAGCACACTACAATTTCAAGAAAAATGAATCTCGATGTAAGTTGAATCTCGTCAAGTTAGCCACTAAGGAAAAGGGAATGAGATTGAGAAGAACTTACTTTGGCGCGAGCTTTGGAAGTCAGTCGAGGAGGAGGGACAACGGGGCCGTCGGCGGTGAGGGTGGCCTTGATACGCGTGAGGCTCAACTCGGGAGTACGCGGGATCACCTGGTTAAGGCAGCGAAGACGACCATGCTCCCTGCCGCGCCTGCCCACGACCAAAGCCCTCACGTCGGTCTCCTCCTGAATAGGGTTATCCACGCGAGGATGGAAACCCTGGAACGCCGTCTTGTAACTAGCTAAGTCCTCCTGGGCGCTGCCGAAGTACTCTGGAAGTGAGGGCTGGGGCTTGGATGGATCAGCCTTCTTGATCCTCATCTTCTCCCATGCTTCCATCGGCGTAAGAGGGACATTCCCCGTGATGGACTCCTGCATCGCCAAAGAAATGTTATGCATACCAGATAGAAACATGATGGGAATAAATGCATGTTGTTCAATGTGTGCACATACAAAATGTTTCTTGAAGCTAGCATGGTGGCGGGCTCCCGCACAGTGTGTCCCCTCGTGGCCGCGGTTTGCCTTGTTCCGCTCGCTTAAGGCTTTGAACTCCTCGTTCTCCCCGAGCCACATTGCTGTCACCATCGCCTTCTATGCATCCTCTTTACCATCGACCCACTGGGGCATAACCTGAAATTCTTTTGAAGAACAGATAATGCAAATTGCAGTTTAGCAGCAACATATGATACCATTGACAATTTTGACTTACCGCGACGTAATCTACCAAAGTCATCCCAGGCTTTGCAATCACAGTCTCATGCTTCGGCGCCGTCTTGCCGAACTTCTCGGAACTGAATTGATTCATGCATGTATTCCTTACATTGTAGAACTGTTGTCGTGTCAGCTTGTTATATGCCCCCAACACATTTCTGTTTGCCGAGGCCTGATACTCCGGAAGAACCCTAAAGAATCTCTGTAAACATGCATAAAAAGATTGTGAGAGTAAAGAGTTAGCATGGTGGGGCATCAACTATGGACGTAATTGGAAAACCTCGCCTTACCCAGAACGTGCTGATCACGGCGTCAGCAGCTATCTCGAAGCCCGGGCAAGCGGCGACCTCATAGTCTACCCAATGGCGGGCTAGCTTCTTCTCGCCGTTGGGGACCATGGTGTAAAAGCCCGGCCAGTACTTCCTAATCAAAGCTGCAAGCAAAGTGTTAGGAGGACGGCCCCCCGCTGGCCAGCTCCAGTTCCTGCAGAATAATCAAACATTAGTGCATGTCAAATTGTTTTGGTACAAATGAAATGGCGTGTTCAAAATTAGTACAGTAACTTACCCAACGTCGTTAGGCTCAATGATGACTTTCTCCTCCTCGGTTTTAGGCATCTTGGACTCATCAAGGACAGTCGTTTCCCCACAAATCCGTGGCTTCTTCGCGGACCCCTCACCACGAGACACCGTCCCCTCGCCGCCAGACACCGTCCCCTGCGTCTCCTCGTTTCGAAACGCCAACTCACAGGAGTGTGAAGCCACGTCGCCAGAAGCGGAGGGTATGTCACCACCCTCTAGTAGTGCTCGTCCGCCACCTCGCCCTCGTCCTCCACCTCGCCCTCGGAGGGAGTGGAACAACAGCTGCCCCTCGTCCTCGACCTCTGATCCCACCCTCATCAGTAGGGTATCTAGGGTTCGGAATAGTCTCCCTTCCACTTTTGTTAGGCTTCCTCTGGCGCAGCGAGTTCAGCAAACTGCCCGATGATTCTTTGCCTTGGCTCATATTGGTGGATCACCTGCATTGAGAAAGGGTAAACAGTAAGCATATAGATGTAATGCAATTAAGAAGCATGTTAGAAAATAAATACCAAGCATAATAAAGACATAAATAAATACTAAGCATAATGATAAATACTAAGCATAATAAAGACATAAAAAGACCCTCACCACGAATCATCACTCTCATAAGTAGTTCTTAGGTTCTCATCGTCACTATCAACATCACTATCACGGTTGAAGTAAATTGGAGGCTCCTCGCACGGTGGAGGCTCATCATCGTTGTCATTTTCCTCCTACAACTTGTTGAGCATGTCTATGTCCTTTATATTCACCACTACCTCACCCCCTGTCGGTGCATCGTCTTCGAGATTCTCGAGACCTTCTATGTCAAAGTCTCCAAAGTTCTCTTGCTCTTGATAGAAAATTCCCTCGTATGTTTTGGGGTTAATGTTGTTATAATCATCGTCAGAGGGCATAGGTAGCTTCCCATGTGGCGACACCTGGAACACGACTTCCCAGCCCTTGAGTCCCTCTTTCTGACATGGTAGGGCAAATAATAAACTTGCTTGGCTTGGTGGGCCACAATGAAGACATCGGATCCGCTGTAGGTGGTTGAAGGCTTCACTTCAACTAACCCAATGGAAGGGGTACTTTTCTGTCCATGCTTTGGGTCAAACCAGTGGCACTTGAACACAACGAGCTTAAGTTCTATGTTTGTATTATTGTACGTCAGCTCATATACGTTCTGTAACCTTCCGTAGTAGTCAAACTCACCGGATCCTTTAGTGAAGACCCCGGTATTCACAGTTCTTGCATTAGGCCGACTGTTCTGGTGAAACTCCGTATGGAAGCGATACCCATTCACATCATACTTCTCATACGCCTCGACTCTACGGTTACATCCTTGGGAGACACATCTCAACTCATCGGACATCACAACGTTCGGATTAGCTCCCTACAAGTTCAGTGTATTAGTTATGTGTAATAGAAAACGAGAAGACACGGATTGCAAGTAGGGGGGGGGCAGGCTAGAAATTACTTTTCCTGAACCAAGCCGTGAATTTTTTCTTTCCGGGGGCACCCTCTTTCAGAAGAATTTCCAGCTCGGCTTCATCGAGATCCACCGTTCCCGACCACATTTCATCCTTGAATTGGCTAAAATAAGATAAATATGTATTAGAGCGAAACCGAGTTACTAGTTGCAAAGTAATTCGGTTCACCATTTTACCTGAGGAAACTTCCTGCTTCCCCCTCGTCACGAACCACTTCATCCATGTTCAAGAGCACATATAGCATTACGCACTCCAGCTCTTCCTTGGTCAAAGTATACTTTTTTGCGCCACCAGCCTTGCCACCGGGACACTTGATGAGGAGGAGCTGGGGTCTTTCTTTAGGCTCGTCGACATTGTATCGAGAGGCCTGGTTATGCATAGTGGGAACATCATCGGGAAAGTACGTTAGTCTGGCGTCTTCCATCTCCTGGAGGATAGTTGCCTTAGCTATGCATGCTTCAATCTGATTTTTGTTTCCACATTTGGTTCGAATATACTTAAACTCTCTCTCAATACAAAACTGCCATCGAACTGCACCGGTCCACCCAAGAGAGCCTCGTTCGCGAGATGCACAACAAGATGTGCCATCGGAGTAAAGAAGCCAGGCGGAATATCGTCTCTAAGTTGCATAGCAACTCCGGCACTAGAATCATTGCAGCTTCTGATAATCAGGGACATATCTGCTAGCGCAGAGAGCATGCGTGGCTCAACCCCGCGAGCACTCCCACACACGGTCGGGGAGATACCCTCGAACCATCACCGGCATCAGCCGCTCAATCCAAAATTATAGTCGTGACTCTTGAGCCCAGTGACTTTTCCGTTGCAAGATTGACTCCCTTACTTATGATTTCGAACAATACCGTCAGGGAACATCACGACGTATTTGAGCCACATGAATGCCTCCTTCTTTCAAGACTAGTAAGGCAGAAGTCGGCATGCGGCTGAACCAATTTTTTTCGACGGTTGTTAGAAGGCTGCATGTGTAATCTCTCCCAATCACAGAGCTTCTTAACATCGACTCTAGCTTTGACATTATCCTTGACTTGTTAGGAATGTTCAGCACTGTGTGAAACAGAGACTCTCCGACATTCTTTCGGTGTGCATCACATCGATTATGGGGTAGTTCGAGGTCCTTGTAATATTCGAGCTGCGTCAAGCCTGCCACGTGAGTCCAGTTGTGTGTTTCACCATATCCCACATATCGTGGGCCATTTCCCGAGCAGGCACGAGAGCACGTAGCTCGCATCAACAGCTAACACCATCGAAAGTTGGTATCTCTTTCTCTTCACTGCTCAACTCTTCCCTTTTGAAGTTCTTTTCGTCTTCTTTAAAACCGATGCCTTCTATTGAGAAACTTGCGATGCATGTCGAACGCGGAATACTCTTACCCCCGTTTAGCCAAAGGAACTCAAGTCGGTTTCCTGCACATTGGGCATGGCCACTTACCAGCTGTACACCATCCACAGAATAGGCGTACCCTGGCATGTCGTGCATGGAATAGTGGAACCAAACTTTCATCAGAAGTTTCTCTTCGATGCACAGTCGTATGTCATAGTCCCGTGGTGCCAAGAGTGATACAGATCATCCACAAGCGGCTGCTTATAGACACTCAAATTCTTCCCCGGATATCAGGCCTGGAATGACCACGACAGGAATATGGTCTTCCTTTGCATTAGGACTCCGGGGAGGGAGATTGAGCGGATAACAAACATGGGCCAGCACTGTTACGAGGCAGTCGACATACCATACAGATTGAATCCATCGGTTGCTATCGCAATTCTGACGTTTCGAGCCTCTTCTGCCTCCTCGGGGTATTTTGCATCGAAATTCTTCCATGCCTGACCATCAGATGGATGTCCCATTTACCCTCCGTGCTCGTCCTCGTATCTCTTCCCATCTTGTGCCACGTCATCTGTGTGGCAGACTCCTTGTTCAATGTAAAGCCGCTGGATTCTTTTTATGAATGGGAGATAACGAAGAATCTTCTTGCGACTTTCGTCTTCTTTTTCTGACCATCCTCCCTTACCTCATGATACCTAGAGGCTCCACACAGGGTACAGTACTTGTCATCCGCAAACTGTTGCCGAAACAAGATGCCAACCTTTAGGACAACAATCTATCTTTTCATAATCCATGTTGAGCTCTCGCAAGATTTTCTTCGTCTCGTACATGCTTTTAGGCAAACAATGTCCTTCGGGCAACATGTTACCATATGTTTGCAGATGAGCTTCAAAGCATGAACGGGTGTTGCCATACTCGAGCTTTTTGGCTAGTACTTGCGAGATGGCATCGAGCTGAGAAATACTTGCGCCCTCGTACAGAGGTTTCTCAGCCGTTTCCATCATATGAAAGTAGGCCTTCGCGGTAGGCTCCGGTTCCTCGGGTTCACACGATTCCTCTTGTTCGCACGGTTCCTCCGGTTCCTCGTGTGAAGGTGGCGAATCTGGCATGTAGGAATCACGAGATCATTCAGAAAGTTTCTAATCCCATCGTCCTCCTTGCCATTGATCCGTTGCCGCATCACCCTGCCACTCTCACGTTCGTATTCAGCAAAGTCGACCGTCGTGACGAAGCCCGGCATATACCCATAAGACCAAAGGTGTTTTATCATATCCTCTTTTCCCTTATGCTGACGCTTCCTGCAATGACTGCAAGGATAAAATGGACGAAGGATTGCCTTTGAACCACGCGCTAACTCATCGGACCTTTCAACCGCACTAATTCGGCCACTGTATATCCACCCATTATCAGCCATCCTCTGTTTTATTTCGGAGCCAAACAACATACATAGCATGAAATTAGTTCATCATAGTATTTTTTTCTTCTACCATGCAAAATGAAGCATCAACCTACTCTCTATAGGTAAGGTCCTAGCAGCCGCCGGATCCGTAGATTGAGTACGTTCTCCATGCTCTACCCCGATCCGAGACAGAATTTCGGCAGCACCTCCCCGCTGCTCTCCCGATACACGTCTCGGCAAAAAGCCGAGAGGATGTGCATAAGGAGAACAACAAGGAGGCGCTACCGAAATCCTGACCCAGACCGGAGCAGAACATGGAGAACGTACCCAACTACGCATCCGCCGACTGTCCCGTAAATGCCGCAAGCGTTACGGTTCAAAATATGCCTACCTCTAATGCATATTGATCCGCGTAACGCTCGCGGACGGGAAATGACACCTAGGTGACGCGACATAAATAAATGCGAGGGAGAAGATGGAGTTCTAGCTCACCCTCGGCGGTAGAGGAAGTAGTCAAACGCTAGCGTGATGACCGGGTCGAGGGCGTGGCGTGGCAGCTCCAGACAACGGCGGCGGGGTCGAGAGAGTGGCGTGGCGTTGGCGTGGCGGTGTAGGTGGTCGACGGCGTGGCGGCTCCAATTTCCTGTAACAAATAGCAACAAATAAATTAACTACTAAAAAAATTCTAGCCCTAATACTAACCTAGATAAAAAAAAACTACTAAAATTAACTTCAAACTAACAAGAACTAGATAAAAAAAAAGCTACTAAAATTTGTCTAACCTAATTTTCCTAAACTAAAATTTGGCTAACCTAAGATTTTCCTAAACTAAATTTTGTGTAACCTAAGATTGTGTAACTAATCTAACTAACATATCTAAAACCATAACTAATCTAACTAACATATCTAACTAACATAACTAATAGTAACAAATAAAAAAACAGTAACAAATCAAAAAAAAAAAGCGCGCTCGCTCACTCTGTCTCCCTCCCGGGAGCTCGATGGGAGCTCAATGGGGACCCGAGCGCCAATGGGGAGGGGAGGAGCTCGCGCGGCCGGGCGCGGCTTCCCGGACCGGCGGCGGCCTCTAGCAGTGGCGGGGCGGCGGATTCGCGCCGGACGGGGGAGGGGAGGAGCAGAGGGGCGGCGATGGCGGCGAGGACTAGGCGGAGGGGGGAAGAGGCGGGGCAGAGAGCGCCTGCCATGGCGGACAGGGAGGGCGGGGCACAGCGGCGGAGGCGCCGGACGGGGGAGGGAGGGGAAGAGGGGCGGCGCTGGCGGCGAGGACTAGGCCGAGGGGGAGGAAGAGGGGCGTGCCGAGCGGCGTCTCCTGGCGGCGAGGACGGGGGAGGGCGGGGCAGAGCGGCGGCGGTGGGGACGGGATGCGGATGTGGGGGTGTGGGGGGGGGGGGAGTGAGGAGGTGGACGCGCACGCGGCCGGATAAGAAAACGGGATGCTCCTGCGACGCCGACGGGCTTCTGGACGCCGACGGGGGAGGTCCTGCTACGCCGATGGGTTCCCTCGTGCCGTTTCCGTTCTCGCCTGGACGCCGACGGGGCCGACATTTCGCCGTCGGCGTCTCCGGTGGCCGTCGGCGATCGGCGCGTCTCCTGTAGTGGTACAGCCGGTCGGACAAGGTAACCGAAAATAATGCTGAACTGTCGTCCTCATGGCCCTGTAGTACCTTTCCACACCCTGAGCAGTTGAGCCTGGACAATGGCTATGACCAATTCAGTCCACCGTCCTATATTTTGTCCTAGTTATCCGTGTAAAGAGCATAAAACCATCACTTTGATGGTCGTTTTCTCCAAATAGCATAAAACAAAAGAAATTGAGCGGTTTTCTCCCCCACCAGCGTCGCCTTGGTCAACGCCACTCTCACCGCGGCGGCACCGCAATCCTTTGATCGCAGCCTTTGCACCTTGCTGCTCCGGGGCGAGCACCTTCGAGCCGTCTCGCTCCTCATAAGCATGGGTCTAAAGATGAGGAGACGAGGTGACGCAGGTCGAGGAGGCTTTCCCCGGACCAGGGGCCTGCCGGTGGCGAGGATGCGTGGAGAGGGATAGTGGTTGGGACACGGAGGAGGGGGACGAAGTGTGGGATAGGTTCACTTATGACCCCTCGCAGAAATACTTTCATCCACTTCTGGACTTTCGGAGACAAGCCAATTTAGCAACAATTTAACCGTTTGTGATTTAGGTGGTATGCACTGGACAAGATCTCTGAAAATGGCTTAAGTCATTGAAAAAATAACCATTGTGATTGGCATGTCTACGCAATCCAAATAAGCCAACATGACTGGTTTGTCTTAGAAGGTCCAAAAATGGGTGAATACGAAAGATTCCTCTCTCTGAATTTCTAAGGTCCAGATGTTCACATAGTTTAACGAGATTATCAGAAATATTCATTGTGCTTCCAGCTAACCTAAAACCAATCTGTACACATCATATGTGGTACGCTCTCAGCGTCAGAGCATTAGAAATTAGACAACACGACGTTGTTTCGTGTGTTGTGTACATCAACTACATCACTCTATTTTTTTCTAAAAAAAATGCTACGAAACTGTACGGGTTTATGTTAGTATTGAAGATGTTGCTTTCTGCAAAATATAACCAATGTTTTGGCCCAGTCACTCCACTTTACTAGTTCAGACTTCAGAATTCAGAAAAGTGGGTATGCCCGATCGTCGGACATGGCAACAGAAAAATGATTTTTTTTTATGTGTGTAACAGAAAAATGATGTTGACGTGTCATCTTCATGGCTTTGTACCTTTTCACATCATTGATCTTGGACCACGGTGTCGACCAATTCACTCCACCGCCCAGAATCCATAAGGACATCTCCAGCGGGGCTGCTCAAATGCGGACCAATTTGGTCCGCATTTTGTCTGTTTGAGCTGCCGTCCGTGGCCGTGTCCGGCCGGATTTTGGCCCTGCACCCAGCGGGGCTGCTCATTTAGTGGCCGGACATTTTTTTTTCTAGTTTTTTTTCTTCATCCATACTTTGAGCCTAAAACAAACACAATACTAAATAAAACACGAGTTATTTTATTACAAATTTGACCGTTTTAATAAGAAAACAAATAAGTCTTAGTTAAATAAAAAAAACTACTGGTTTCCAACGAAGTTCCAGATGTTTGCACCAAATCATCCCGAAGTGGAGGTGGGTGTCCTGATCACGCAACTCGTACTGGAAGTCGATGAAATCCGCAAATGTTGCCACTCCTGGCTGGGGCTCCACATTCTCACCCTGAAACAACCAGTTCTCGTCGTAGACGCTGTCATCGCGCTCATCCTCTATGATCATGTTGTGCATGATCACACAAGCAGTCATCACCGACCACATAATCTCCGGGCTCCATGTTCGAGCAGGGTGGCGAACAATAGCCCATCGAGATTGAAGCGCACCAAAAGCACGCTCCCATCCTTTCGGGCACTCTCCTGCTCTTGGGCAAACCGCTTCCTCATCTCATCTGAGGATTGGAGATGGTCTTCACAAAGGTAGCCCACTGGGGATAGAACCCATCTGCCAGGTTAGTATCCCTTTGTGTAGTGGTGGCCGTTGATATCATAGCTCACCTCGGGGGAGTTGCCTACGGCAAGTCTGCCAAACACCGGAGAGCGCTGGAGCACGTTGATATCATTGTGTGAACCTGCCATGCCGAAGAACGAGTGCCAAATCCACAGATCATGCGAAGCAACTGCTTCGAGAATAACCGTGCACTCACCAACATGGCCCTTGTACTGCTCCTGCCAACCAAATGGGCAGTTCTTCCACTCCCAATGCATACAATCGATGCTTCCAAGCATCCCAGGCCACCCTCTGCTCTCGTGATCGACAACAGCCGCTGAGTGTCGGCAACAGTAGGTTCCCTCAAGTACTCCGGGCCGAACACCTGAACCACAGCTTCACAAAACTTGTACATAGCCTCCAGGCACATGGATTCACTCATACGCAAGTACTCGTCAACCAGATCACCAGCTACTCCGTATGCAAGCATCCGAATTGCCGCGGTGCATTTTTGATAAGAAGTGAAGCCAAGCTTACCGGTGGCATCGGGCTTGCACTTGAACCAATCGTTGTAGTCGAGGACGCCGAGCCGAATGCGGTGAACAAGTCCCTTTTCATCCGAAAACGACGCCGGAATAGCTTGGCCGTGTACACCGGATTGGTGGGGTGGAAGTAGTCGTTCCACAGCTGCATCTGGCCGGCCGCTCTGTCCCTGTCCAAGCCCGGCGCACGCCGGGAACGGATCCTCTGAACACGGCCGCATCCTTGCGATGTGGTCATTGACCACGAGAGTGGCAACGAGGATGTCGCTCGTCCTCGGAATCGGAGTCCGACGAGGACGAGTACATGATAAAGTTGTTGAAGAAGAACTCGTCGCCGCTATCCGCCATTTTTTGGGCCGAGGTCGGGCAGGCACACGGACGAACAGCTTGTGTGCGCCGTGGAGGTGGGGGAGGTGGAGCGGGCTGTACGAAGGCCGGTGAGCCTCCTGCGGGGCAGGCGGTGGCGCGGCGGCGTGGGAGGGAGGTGGGGGGAGGTGGACGTCGCCGGCGAGGGGCCGAACGGTGGTCGTGGTCGCGAAATCGGCGACCTATCGGCGGCGAGGTGGGTCGCTGGCGGCGCGGGGGGGAGGAGGGGGCTTTTTTTGCGGGCCAGGGAGTGTGTCCACGGGACACTTTTGTTGTCCGCGGGGCTGCTCAAATCTGACCCAAATTTTGGTCGGATTTGAGCATCCGGGGACAAAAAAACGGACCGCGGTCCGTATGAGCAACGCCGCTGGGGCCTGGTTTTGGCCCAGGCTGCTCAAATCCGGCCGGTGGGCCGAATGAGCAGCCCCGCTGGAGATGTCCTAAGGATAATCTTTCAATTCATTTGGTAGTATCCACGAGGGTATAAGGGTCTTTGTACCACTCGCGTCACATGCATGCACAACTGCACAAGCAGGTGAGCAGAAAGGGCCCGTGATAAACATGCATGCAGCCAGCGAGCAGGCAGGCACACATCATGTCCGGTTATCTGTTCAGATCAACCAAACCGTGTTCATCTGATTGTTCAAGCAGTCAGTCAACGGTTAACAGAGCTGCCAAACACAACGGATTCTGTTCTACAAACGCTGTGCAAGAAACGGATACTCAGCCGGTGATAAGAATATTTGTTTCTCCTTCGTCGAAGGAAAAACAACTTCGGGCCGATCACCAAGGATTTTTTTTTTTGAAATTTAAAAGGTAGAGGAGTCTCTACCTTATTATATTGAAGATCTGAAATTACAAAGAGCCAAAAGGCGGCTGTTGGAGGAAAGAAAAAACATGGAAACGAAGGAAAAATAAGAAGAAAAAAGAAAAAGAAAAATGAAATCAAAGAACAAAGTAATCAGCCCAGATTGTAATTTGCTGGCATAGCTTGGAACTCCTGTGGGACCAGAGCCGTAACACCTCGGAAATAAGCCTGAAGATGTAACATAAAAAACACCAAGGATGATACAAAGATAGCTTAATACAAACAGAAAAAACACAGAGACGATCATACGTGAAACGCGCTTTCAACATTAGGGCCAGTGGCTTTGCATGAGATTAGTAACTTTCAGTTTTTTTTTTTAAGGATACGTCCCGGGAGACGTATCAGTTTCATAGAAGAGGCCGACGGACAGTTACAACTCGTTTGGTACAGGTGCCCGAAACGCACTCCACCTAAATACAAAAAGGACTACTCGCGACACGTCCAGCTATCCACCTGGCGTGGCTACCCCTAAAGAGGTCCACAACCAACCTAAGGACCTTTTCCACCGAAGGTTGTTGTCCTTCGAAAACCACCGCATTACGGTGCCTCCAAAGACACCAGCAGGTCAAGTTGATAGCCGTCCACTTGTCCTTCTTGTCCTGGCCTATCAGCGAGCTCAGTGGCAACCAACCCGCGAGTCTCTCCTGTTGCGTAGGGGGCGGCAAAGGTGGTGTGCCTTTCAGCATTTACCTTTAACATTCGTACGTGAAGTGCGCTTTTAACTTTTACCTTTAACATTCGTACTTGAAGCGCGCTTTTAGTTTCAGAGTATTTAGTTCACCTCTATCTCATACTTCGTCCGTTCAATAATAGATTATTTCTATTTGTCTAGATATGGATGTATGTAGAAACTAAAATATGTCGACAAAAGAAAGCCATCTATTGTTGAATGGAGGGAGTATAATCTAGGGCAGAGACTAAAGTGAGAGGAAAAAATGTTTAAATTTTGTTGTTTGATGGAGCGGGGATTCGGTGCTCCCGAGCTCTAGTGCTCTCTGATTTTAAAATATTAAATATTATATTTACAAGTTTTAGAAAATGTGACAAAAATCTGAATGTTTTGAATGATATATTTTACAAACATTCAAAATTTCAGTCTGAAATACTAAATATTCTTAGCTACACAAAAATGACGAACGTACCGATCTGTAATATACCATTTCAAATCTTTTAGCTTTCTAAAATCTTTTTATTTTTGTGTAACCTATAATATAAACAATTTTGCATTGTGATTTCGCACACGTGGCTATATTATGTACTACATCCAAAATTATTTTCAAATTTGCTGACACTTCTATTTTCTTTGATTTTTTTAAATGAAGGGAGCAAGCTCGGAGCAAAAAAACCACTTCCGTGTTTGATGCCATTTTCATACTATGCAAGATCCTTTGTCTCACTTAACTTGTGAAGCCAAAATCTGAACGAGATTATAATTTTTTTCCAGAAGTATTTCTTTTATAAAATCGGTCTGTACCCAACAAATACGTTACGCTCTCTGCATCACAGCTTTAGGGCATCTCAAGTCGCCCCCCAGGCGGCCTTTTTAGCGCCGGAAGCGGCGAATAGCGCCGTTTCCTCACCACTCGGCCCCCCAGGAGCCCAAATAGCGCCGTTTCGGCGCTATTTTGCGCCGCGGCACCCATGCCAAATCCAGCCCGCTGGGTTCGGCCTGGGGGGCGAAACTGCGCGGCAGCACGCACGGGCCAGCTCTGTCAGTGACGCGCCGAAAAAACGCGGGAACAGAATCCACCGCCCGTGACCTTCTTCTCGGCGCCCGCGCCGTCAAAGGCTGCCGGAGTAACGCGCGTGGCGGCCGGCCAGTGCATGCGCCCCAGTCAAAGGCTGCCGGATTAATGGGGGGGGGGGTGCGGCAGCGGTGACACGCGCGGCGCAGCGACTGGCCCGCTAGGCTATAAAAAGGGTGCCTCGTCCCTCGCCGTCCGCCCATTCTCGCCTCCTCCTCGCCGTTCCCCGATTCTAGCCTCCTCCTCCTCCTCGCCCCCTCGCCGCGCCTAGCAACGATGGACCGCCTCTGGGATGCGTGGCCCGAGAGCGACGACGAGGGACAGCAGGAAGTGGGGCCGGAGCAGCAGCCGCCTGTCCAGGAAGAGCTGGCGCCCGAGCAGGAGGCGGCGCAGGCTGCCCGGCGCTGGAGGAGGGAGCGGAGGCTGCAGCCAATATGGCCGGAGCAGCACGCCGCCCTGTACTCCATCGAGACCGCGCAGAATGAGGGTGCGTACCGCCAAGTCCTCGGCGGCCTCGAGCAGGCGGCGGCGGCGGCGGAGGCTGCCGCCGTTCGGGCGTCTCTGGAGACGCACCAGAGGGAAGAGGCGGAGCGTGAGGTGCGCCGGCAGCTGGCCGAAAACGCTGCATCGGCCGAGCAGCAGGCGATCATCGCGCAGTACGAGGCCGACCTGCGGCAGGTGGCGCTGCGGAGCGAGCGGCGCAACCGCCAGCCCTCCGAGCAGGCGCAGCTGCACCGGCTGCGGGTGCAAGGCCGGGCGGAGCGGCACCGGCTCGCCGCGGCGAAGGATGACGGCGAAGCTGGTCCCTCCAACCGGCTCGCCGCGGCGAAGGAAGACGACGACGCCTAGGATAGTCGTCGCACATTTTTAGTTTTACTTCTCGCTGTTTTAGTTTAAATTCGCGTCGAATTGTACGAAGTTTGCCTAAATTCAATAAAATGCGTCTAGTTTCAAATCGTGTTTTTTTTTGGGCCGAATCTTGGGCTCGGGGAGCGACTGTGAAGGCTGCCCCCCAGGTTCCAGATTAGCGCCGTTTGGCGCCGCGGCGGCCCCAAAACGGCAGCGTTTTGGGCCCTGGGGTGGGGGGGGGGCGCAACGACTGAAGATGCTCTTAGAAAGCAGGCAGCATGACACTGTTTCGTGTTCGTGTACCTACACCATATTATATATTTGTTAAAAAAAAGGAGATATGATCACCAAGCAATAGTTTATATTGTCGAAGATGTTGTTTTCTTACTTGCTTTCTGCGAAATATAACCGTTTTTTTTTTCTGCTGGATACGATCAGCTCCACCTAATTTACTTGTTCAGAAGTGGATACGATCGGTCGATCGGACGTGGCAACAGAAGATGAATCTTCATGGCCTTGTACGTTGACGCGCCTTGAAAGAGCCTTTGGATCATGATGGTGTTGACTGACCGACGACCAATTCTCTCCCCCGTTTCATCGATCACATATACGCGAGGGTATAAGCATCTTTTCCTTGTCTTGGGCCTGCATATACTGTTGGCGTGACGCTCGCATCGCATGTTTTTGACATGCATACATGCATGCACGCACAGTAGACGAGCAATGACCACTGAGCATTCCAAGTAGGTGAGCGACATTCGAGCCTTCTTGGGCCCAGGCACGTTACCCATTTAGCCCACTTATGTCCACTTAAATAGTTTAATTTTTAGCATCAATTCTTCTAAAATTGAACTAGCTAAACTTAAATGGACATAAGTGGGCCTTGACCACTTACACCCTAGGTCGTTTCTGGCTGGACCGCTCCCTGTTACGCTCAGACCATCTCTCAGCCAGACCCTCCTGGCTCTTCTCACAAGTTTTTTTTTTGAGAACTCAAGCGGGAGCGGAGCTGGACCAAAATTAACTCTGATGCCCACTCAAACAGTGAAACTAAGTAAGTGGTTTAACCTGATGCAAAATGCTTTTTTTATATGATAGTTTAGACTAAAAAAATTCTTGCACCCTGATGCATGTGCATCAGGGTCAGCACATGCAGGTCCGCCCCTGCTCAAGCCAGGAGGCATTTATTCAGATGACTAGAGCTTCTCTGATTGCAAAAGCGCAATCATATATCCAGGGATTACATCAAAGTTTAATACATAATTCAAAGACAGGGCTTCTTTGGCCATGCGATGAGCTAATTTATTTGCATTACGGCTAACTGAAAGAAGCTTAAATCCCTGAAGGTTAAAAACTAGAGACCTCATCTCGTTAAAGATATGCATATGTGGTGTTCGTTCCCCCGTCTTGGAGTCCCAGAGCTTCTTAATGGTCAAGCAATCCGTCTCCACCAGCAGGAAATCTATTCCTTTTTCTGCCGCTAGCACCATCGCCTATCTGCATGCTAGCAATTCCATCGTCTCCAAATCGGCAATGCCCTCAAAGCATTCACCCCGAGCTAGAGCGAACTCTCCCTCATGGTCACGAGCAACCAACCCGATGCTTCCCATGAGACCATCCTCATAGATGGCAGCATCACTGTTAATCTTTGTCCAACCCACATCAGGTGGTTCCCATTTTACCTCCGCATGCCCGACATCAGGTTTGACCTTCATCGGCACCTCCCGAGACCTAATGATCTCATCAATGATTTGCATTGAGCGCTGCGGCTGGAACTTCTCCTCGCCATGGGTGAACTTGTTTCGACCGTGCCAGACCATCCACATAACCGTAATCAGCAGCTCAACCTCTTTCCGTGGCACAACCTCTGGTACCAACAGATCCACTGTACCAACGACGATTACTTCCCCGACCTCGGCAACCTCTTCATCGACGACATTGGCGATAACATGGACAACACCACAGCCGGTGCAGCGGTATACGTATCTCTCTTCTTCCTGTACGAGATCCTACTGCAATTTCTATGTCTAACTTTTGCCGTAGATTGTACCGAAGATTGGATCTGTTTATCTACTATACTAGATATTTACATGCTTACTTTATTTGCTACTGCCATAGTTTATTTGATACTATTTTGGATTAAATCATATGCTAAATTGCTTGTATACTCAACACTTTCGAGGCAAACAAGAGAGAGCTAGCAAACGAGTCCGGCTTTGATTCCTGGTTTGAGGGTTGTACCTGCTAAAAATCCGGAGAATAAAACAACAGAGTCGAAATGATTCTCAGAATTGGACTGAGATTTTGTAACCTATATTGTAGCATTATTAACTATACCATCGATCATACATGGCGTGCTTTCAACATCATTACTAAATTGAGAGGAGTAGCTGTTTGCTGCGACCTTCATCATAGTACTCCCTCCGTCCCATATTAATTATCTCAAATACATCTAATTTTGTCAAACTTTGAGACAATTAATATGGGACGGAGGGAGTATAAAAGATCCTACGTCTGACCGTATTTTGTGAAGCCAAAATCCGAACGGGATTATCCGAAAGTCCACAAGCATTTGTACTACTCCCTCCATCTCATATTAAGTGTCGTAAAGTGAAGAAGAATAGATGTATCTAGACATGTATATTTTTTATATATATAAGACGGAGGGATTAGAAAATCGGTACACATCCAATGCGGTACGCTCTCAGCGTCAGAGCATTAGAAATCAGATAGCACGCCACTGTTTCGTGTCCGTGCACCTTTGCCACATTAATATATTTTTTAAATACGAACAGAAAAATGAATAGAAGTAGCTAGCGATACTGCGGGTTTCTATTATTGAAGATGTTGTTTTCTCATTTGCTTTCTCCAAAATATAACCGAATTCTTTCCGATGAGCTCCACTTAATTTACTGGTTCAAGAAGTGGATATGATCGATAGGACAGATGAGATGTTGACGTGTCGTCTTCGTGGCCCTGTACGCTGACACGCCTTGAAAGATCCTTTTGGATCATGGTGGCGACCGACTGACTGACGAGCGATTCACTCCACGGTCCAGACTCCGGAATAGCATCAATGCATCATCGATGGCATGTATACGAGGGCACAATCGTCCTTTATAGTCTTGGAGCAGAAATGGCTCGTGATAAACATGCATGCAGCCAAGGAGCATGCATGCAAAAGTCTGTGAGCAAAGACATTCATGCATTCCTTCATTCGACATGCCGGCCAAACCCATCTGGTTCCGTTTTCCGTTTATTATATTCTCCGTTGAAGGAGAATATAATTTTTCCTTCAACATTAATTATCCCCGTTTAGACACACGCAAGACGGCCAACATGATTCATAAATGTATTAGCTGAAACGGAATTAAACCCGCAAACGCTCTTTGTCGAGCGCGCGAGCGCTCGCGCGCTTCTAACTTCCGCGCGCCGGAAATGTGGGTGGGACCCCCCTGAACGGGCCAAAACGCCCGAAACCAGTCAAAGCGCCCGGCAGTTTTTCGGATTCACTCCCCTCAAAAACACGAATTGCACCGCAGTCCACAGGCCATATAAAAGGAGTCGGCCCCACAAACCCTAACCCGGCCACATCCGCTCCCCCCAGCCCCCGTCTCTCATGGCGGCGGCTTAGATCCACCGCCGAAAAAACCATTCCCCAGCCACCCCTGCCTCTCCGACCTCGTCGAGCTCTGGTTGTCTACTGTAGGAGGTCAGGACGGTGGACGACGTGTACGGCAGGAGGCCGGGCCGGCATGGACGGCAGGAGGTTGGGGCGGCGCGAGACGGAGATGCGGACGGCCGGAGCTCGACGAGGAAGGCACGTCGGGGCAGAGCTCGACGAGGGTAGCGCGCCGGGTCGCGCCGGTGCTGCCTCGAGCTTGGCCATGTGGGAGGCTGCAGCTCCGGTCCGTCCGCGCCGTCCACCGGCGAGCAACTTCGGCCTGAGTCATTGGCCGCCATGGAGGACAAGGAGGAGCCTAGCGTTGCCGACCTGCTGCTGTAACCGTGTCATTGGCCGCCATGGAGGACATGGATGGCAAATTTCTTGGTTTTCTTCAGATCTGTGCCCAACCGTGGACACGGTTTCGCTTTTTCTTGATTTTTTTTATATGGATCTTCTCTCGATTCTTGCCAGTCATGCGCATGAAGGGAGTACCACTCCGGTGGGAATGTTTGTTTTCTTTTCTGTTTGGATGTTGGCACTTATGTGTATTCCTTTCTTTCTCAGATTTGAGATTTTGGGTTCGATGGGAATTTTACATGATTCTTTTCTTGTTTGGATGTTGCCACGGATCTGTATTTTTTTTTCTCAGATTTGGATATGTGTATGAATTTTAGTTGATTTTCTAAGACTGCATATGGACAAGTTATCAACCTTGTATGCATATGAACAAGTTATGAGTCTTGTATGGATCTTTTTTTGAATCTCTGTTAATAATCCGAAATTTTGCTCATAAAATTCCAGTGAAATCTTCTCAAAATGTAAAAGCAATTTTAGTTTCCCTTCTATGAGTGCCATGAAGACCTTTGTTTTTTGTTATTCTATTTTTCTTACCATTATGTTTATTTTATTGTAAATCTTGTGGTCTATGAATAATCATTGGATCTGCGATGAAACATGAAAAGAAACATGTTTGATTATTGTATGAATCTTATATGGCGATAGTATAATCATCTGTTTTATGGTGGATCTGTATCCGTGCTCTGCCGTTCTGGAAATTGAATGGAAAATTGTGTGTATGAAAAATGAATGCCCCGCTGTGCTGAATGTTGAATGGAAAAAAGTATGAATATATGCATTTTCTATGAAAATGTATGAAACCGACAGGAATATCTTATGGATCTGTGAATTGTGTATGAAAATTGTATGAAACCGATAGGAACTTTCTGAAAAATCTTCTATGAAATATCGGGGTTAACGAGGAAAACAATAATGATTCTTGTACTCTTATCTTAATCTGAAGATAAGAAAGTGAACTGAGAATTGTCAGAAAAGAAAGTGAACTCAGATGGCAACAAATGTTTCTGTAAAAAATTTACACTTTCAACTATGTTAGCTGAAAAATAATTGTTGATAAATAACTTAGTATTATGTTGTGCATCCCTAACAAAAAGGCATATTGTGAAATATTAGTGAAAAAAATGACAGTGATAAAGAACTGAAAAATATAGGGGGCTGTTGTGTAAAAATGTAATGGACCTAACAACCAGGCTGTGCTGAGGTGGGAGGACACTTTTACAAATTTCTCAGCACGAATCTCCAACAAAGTTGACCAAATGGAGGATAGAGATAGTGCCGGGGGCCCAACTTATGGAGTTGCATTTTCGCTGAACGGGCTGTCGAACCAGGACCAGATCCAGATGATGCTCTACTGCGTGCTCCCGAGGTTCTACTCGCCGCCCATGCTCAGCACCATCAACGGCAAGGTGAACACCCAGGCGTCCGGCCACACGGCCCCCTACAAGTACAAGATCACCACCTCCGGCAACAACGTGAACTTCTCCACCGGCGTGAAGGGCAACAACATGCTGCTGGAGAAGGTGGTCAGCAGCGAGTTCCCGCTCTCCATCTACTCCGTCAACAAGGTGCCGCTCCACTACGAGCTCTTCGGGCCCCAGCCGCCCACCCCGGCGCCCGCCCCCGCCCCCGCGCCCAGCAAGTCCAAGCTCTAGAAGAAGAAGAAGTCCGCCGGGGTCGACGAGGCGCCCGAGGCCGAGGACTCCGACGACGCCACCGCCGACGACACCAAGAACGCCGCCTCCTCGCTCACCGGCAGGTGGGTCGTCGCGCTCGGCGTCCTCACCGCCGTGGTGCTCGGCGGCGCCTTCTGAGAAGGAAGAAACGTCAAAGGTGGCGGTGATGGTGGTGTCATTCTTGCATTGAGTTAGTGATGTGGTGTATACGAACCAAGATCATTGATGCCTGTATCATGAACAACACTGCGATGTGTGTGTCCATCGGCTTTATTCTTTCTTCTTCTTTTCTTTTATTTCTTTTTTTCCTTTGCTACTGAAACATTTCTTCTTTTGTCTGGATTCTTGTCGATTTGTATCCTGTAATTTATGTGATATACTAGTGCTTCTTGAATTCATCATTCCGCCGGATTCCAGCCTCACATTTCCACTTCCCCTGCGATCTGGATTATGGATCTGGCCGCGTTTAAGATCTGACCTGTTCTTGCAAGAACATGGATGGGACACGGATGGAAATTAGTGTAGGCATGGTGGCGCCGGCAGATCCGGAACATGGAGCGTGGGTCGGTGGAAGAGCAGAGCACAGGGACGCACGGTAGATCTTGGATGTCCCGTTGTCGTTGGCCACGGAGCTGGTCAAGGAGGGAGTAACTACATTGGCTAAAATAGTTGTCGAATGTATAAAATCCATAGTAAAGTGGCAGCAATAAATGCTGTATTAAAATAGAGAATCTCCTGGACCAGTAACTATTTTTACTGCAAAAAATCAAAGCAAAGCATCACTGAAACACTGGGTGTATGTAGAGAAAGGCTGCATCATATACTGTGGCATTGTGATGATGACCAAAAATTTCAGTTAACATGAGACCCGAGTGGTTTCTTGCTCCTATGTTTTTTATATCAATAGTGTGAGTGTTTCAGTGTCTCAGCTATTTTGTGTGCATCACCAATAAGTGTGATATATGGATATCAGCAACTTTTAAAAATAATTCAGGAATGATTCTGCGATCAAGGTGTGATAAATGAAAACTACTCCCTTTGTCCGGGTATATAGGTCCTGCGCGTAGTTCTAGGTCGTCAAATTTACCAATTTAAAATATATCATTAGAAAATATAGATTATGTATTTTCTAATCATATAATTTTTATGTTATATAACTTAGATTATGTTGGTCAAATTAACAACCTAGGGATACGCGTAGGACCTATAAACCCGGACGGAGGGAGTAACAAAATAAATAACCCATCAAGGATGTATTAAAAATGTCATGAATGTCAATTACAACGTAAAATCCATTTTTTCAGAACATTGTCAACTGTGATGTAAGTAGTTACCAAATTTAAAGATAACATCAAGATTGTTATCAAGTTTTTAGAAAAAAAATTACCAAAACTAATTCTTTTTAAGAATGTTATCAAACCTAAGGTACAGAAATCACCAAGTACAAATTAGCAATGTAAAAACCAATCCAGGATGTATTTTTTTTAAATATGCGATGAACGACGATTACGAACGTAAAATACATCCGTAAGAATATTATCAACAGTAATGTGTGAAAATTACCAACCCTGACCTTTTTAAAGAAATGTTACCAAGTGTTTTTTGTTAACCAAGATCTTTTTAAAAAGTACATAAATCATCATCAAGGATGTTATCAACTAAGGTGTATATAGTCACCAACGTAAAGACAACAACAAGGTTGTTATAAAGTCTGAAGAATTAAAATTACGAAAACTAAATCTTTCTTTTTAAGAATGTTATGAAAACGGAGATGAATGGAAATTACGTACCCTTCAAAAACTTATATATAATTTTCCCAAAAAATGTTACCCTAAGAATGTTATCAACGGAGATGAATGGAAAATAGCAACCCTTCAAAAACCTATATATAATCTTTCCAAGAAAGTTATCAAGGGAGATGAATGGAAATTACCATCCTTTTTAGAAAACAATATATATGCTTTTTCCCAAGAATGTTATCAAGGGCGATGAATGAAATGACCAACCCTTTTGAAAACCTATATATAATTTCCACAAGAATGTTATCAAGGGAGATGGATGGAACCTACCAACTTTTTTTAAGAAACAATATATATCTTTATTTTCTCAAGATAGTTACCAAGGGCAATCAATGGAAATTACCAACCATTTTTTTAGAAACCAACATATAGTCTACTCCCAAGAATGTTTACCAAGGGTGATGAATGAAAATTACCAACCCTTGAATGGAAATTACCAACCTTTTTAGAAAACAATATATATGCTATTTTCCCAAGAAAGTTATCAAGGGCAATGAATGGAAATTACCAACCTCTTTTTTTAGAAATCAATGTATAGTCTATTCCCAAGAATGTTTTCAAGGGTGATGAATGAAAATTACCAACCCTTTAAAAACCTATATATAATTTTCCCAAGAATGTTATCAACGGAGATGAATGGAAATTACCAACCCTTTGAAAACCTATATATATTTCTTTCCAAAGAAAGTTATCAAGGGAGATGAATGGAAACTACCAACCGGTTGAAAACATTTTTATAACTTCCCCAAGAATGTTATCAAGGGAGATAATGGAAATTACCAACATTTTTTAGAAACCAATATATATTTTTTATTTACCAAGAAAGTTATAAGAGGCAATGAATTAAAATTAACAACCTTCTTCAAAAACCAGTATATAGTCTATTGCCAATAATGTTATCAAGGGAGATGGATGAAAATTACCAACCTTTTTTTAGAAACCGGTATATAGTCTATTCCCAATAATGTTACTAAGGGTGATGAATGAATATTACCAACCTTTTCAAAACCTATATATAGTTTTCCCAATAATGTTATCAAGGGAGATGAATGGAATTACCAACTGTTTGAAAACCTATATATATTTCTTTCCAAAGAAAGTTACCAAGGGAGATGAATGGAAACTACCAACCCTTTGAAAACATATTTTATAACTCCCCCAAGAATGTTATCAAGGGAGATAATGGAAATTACCAACCTTTTGTAGAAACCAATATATATTTTTTTCCCAAGAAAGTTATAAGGGGCAATGAATTAAAATTAACAACCATTTTCAAAAACCAGTATATAGTCTATTCGCAATAATGTTATCAAGGAAGATGAATGAAAATTACCAACCTTTTTTAGAATGTTATCAAGGGTTCTACAACCGCCAAAGAAGGTGGGCGCTTGTCATGACACATATTATTCCTATTCCCGATAACGTTACCAAGGGTGATGAATGAATATTACCAACCTTTTCAAAACCTATATATAGTTTTCCCAATAATGTTATCAAGGGAGATGAATGGAAATTACCAACTTTTTGAAAACCTATATATATTTGTTTCCAAAGAAAGTTATCAAGGGAGATGAATGGAAACTACCAACCCTTTGAAAACATATTTATAACTCCCCCAAGAATGTTATCAAGTGAGATAATGGAAATTACCAACTTTTTGTAGAAACCAATATATATTTTTTTCCAAGAAAGTTATAAGGGGCAATGAATCAAAATTAACAACCTTTTTCAAAAACCAGTATATAGTCTATTCTCAATAATGTTACCAAGGGTGATGAATGAATATTACCAACACTTTGAAAACATATATATATTTCTTTCCAAAGAAAGTTATCAAGGGAGATGAATGGAAATTACCAACCCTTTTGAAAACCTATATATATTTCTTTCCAAACAAAGTAATCAAGGGAGATGAATGGAAAATACCGACCCTTTGAAAACATATTTATAACTCCCCCAAGAATGTTATCAAGGGAGATAATGTAAATTACCAACCTTTTGTAGAAACCAATATATATTTTTATTTTCCCAAGAAATTCATAAGGGACAATGAATTAAAATTAACAACCTTTTTCAAAAACCAGTATATAGTCTATTCCCAAGAATGTTATCAAGGGAGATGAATGAAAATTACCAACCCTTCAAAAACGTATATATAATTTTTCCCAAGAATGTTATCAGTGGAGATGAATCGAAATTACCATCTTTTAAGAACAAGTATATATTTTTATTTCCAAAGAAATTATCAAGGGAGATGAATGGAAATTACCAACATTTTTTTTAGAAACCAGTGTATAGTCTATTCCCAAGAATGTTATCAAGGGTGGTGAATGAAAATTTAGGGGAAACCTATATATAATTTCCAAACAAAGTAATCAGGGGAGATGAATGGAAATTACCAACCCTTTGAAAACCTATATATATTTTCTTTCCAAACAAAGTAATCAGGGGAGATGAATGGAAACTACCAACCCTTTGAAAACATATTTTATAACTTTCCCAAGAATGTTATCAAGGGAGATAATGGAAATTACCAACCTTATTTAGAAACCACTATATATTTTTATTTCCCAAGAATTTCATAAGGGACAATGAATTAAAATTAACAACCTTTTTCAAAAACCAGTATATAGTCTATTCCCAAGGATGTTATCAAGGGCGATGAATGCAAATTACCAACCCTTTGAAAACATATATATAATTTTCCCAAGAATGTTATCAAGGGAGATGAATGGAAACTACCAACCTTTTTAAGAACCATTATAAATTTTTATTTCCAAAGAAAGTTATCAAGGGACATGAATGCAAAATTACCAACCTTTTTTTTAGAAACCAATGTTTTAGTCTATTCCCAAGAATCTTATCAAGGGTGGTGAATGAAAATTACCAACCCTTCAAAAACTTATATATAATTTTTCCCAAGAATGTTATCAATGGAGATGAATGGAAATTACCAACCTCTAAGAACAAATATATATTAATATATCCAAAGAAAGTTATCAAGGGCAATGAATGGAAATTACCAACCCTTTTTTTAGGAACCTATGTATAGTTTATTCCCCAAGAATGTTATCAAGGGTGATGAATGAAAATTACCAAGAATGTTATCAACGGAGATGAATGGAAATTACCAACCCTTTAAAAATCTATATATATCTCTTTCCAAACAAAGTAATCAAGGGAGATGAGTGGAAACTACCAACCCTTTGAATACATATTTTTATAACCCCCCCAAGAATGTTATCGATGGAGATGAATGGAAATTACCAACTTTTAAGAATCAATATATATTTTTATTTCCAAACAAAGTTATGAAGGGCAATGAATGGAAATTACCAACCTTTTTTTTAGACACCAATGTATAGTCTATTCCCAAGAATGTTATCAAGGGTGATGAATGAAAATTACCAACCCTTTAAAAACCTATATATAATTTCCCAAGAATGTTATCAACGGAGATGAATGGAAATTACCAACCCTTTAAAAAACTATATATATCTCTTTCCAAACAAAGTAATCAAGGGAGATGAGTGGAAACTACCAACCCTTTGAAAACATATTTTTATAACTCCCCCAAGAATATTATCAATGGAGATGAATGGAAATTACCAACTTTTAAGAACCAATATATATTTTTATTTCCAAACAAAGTTATGAAGGGCAATGAATGGAAATTACAACCTTTTTTTTTTAGAAACCAATGTATAGTCTATTCCCAAGAATGTTATCAAGGGTGATGAATTAAAAATTACCAACCCTTTAAAAACCTATATATAATTTCCAAGAATGTTATCAAGGCGGAATGGAAATTACCAACCCTTTGAAAACTATATAATTTTTCCCAAGAATGTTATCAAGGGATGAATGGCAACTACCAACCTTTTAAGAACCAATATATATTTTTATTTCCCAAGAAAGTTATCAAGGGCGATGAGTGGAAATTACCTCCTTTTTAGAAACCTATATATATTTTATTCCCAAGAATGTTATCAAGGGCGACCAATGGAAATTACCAACTTTTTAGAAACTTATGTATATTATTTTTCCCAAGAATGTTATCAAGGGCGATGAATGGAAATTACCAACCTTGTTAGAAACTAATATACATTTTTATTCCCCAAGAATGTTATCAAGGACGATGAATGCAAATTACCAACCCTTTGAAAACCTATAATAGTTTCCGCAAGAATGTTATCAAGGGATGAATGGAAATTACCACCTCTTAAGAACCACAATATATTTCAAAAAAGGTGACAATTTAAATCAATGGTGATAATTGAAAACTACCAAACTAAACATTCGTAGCAAATGTTATCAACTAAGATGTATGAAATTACCAACCTAAAAACCCATCAAGTATGTTATCAAGTGGGGTGATTATATTCACGAACCTAAAAACCCACAAGAATGTTATCAGTGCGATGAATGACATTTACCAACCTAAAAATCATTTTTTAGAATGTTATGAGTGTGATGAATACATTCTTGAGAATTTTATCAAGGGTGATGAATGAAAACTACGACAGTAAAAAACTTTCAAGAAAAATTATCAAGTGTCATGTATGAAAATCGCCAACCTAAAAACTTTTTATGAATGTTATCAATGGAAATTACCAATTTCTTTAAAAAACTTATGTATAGTTTTCCCAAGAATGTTATCAAGGGTGATAAAATGGAAATTACCAACATTTCAAAAACCTATATATGTTTTTTTTCCCAAGAATGTAATCAAGGACGATGAATGTAAATTACCAACCCTTTTGGAAAACCTATATATAGGTTTCCCAATAATGTTATCAAGGTGATAAATGGAAATTACCAACCTCTTTAGAAACATATATATATATATTTCAAGAATGTTATCAGAGCGATGAATGGAAATTATCATCATATTTAAAAATTATATACTTTTTATAAGAATGTTACCAAGGGTGATGAATGAAATTTCCAAACCAATAAATTATATCTATACTTTCTCCCTAAAATCTTATCAAGGTGATGAATGGAAATTACCAACCTATTTTTAGAATCCCATATATAGTTTTCCCAAGAATGTTATCAAGTGCGATGAATGGAAATTACCCACCTTTTTTAAAAACCTATATGTTTTTTCTCCCTAATAATGTTACCAAGGCTGCTGAATGGAAATTATCAAACTATTAGAAGCCTATTTTTTTTCTTAAGAAATGTTACCAAGGTGTGATGGATGAAAAATTACAAACCAGCGAGAAATAGTTGAAAATGTAAAGGGGTCATGTCTAGTAATTTCCATGTTTATGTAAGGGCATTTCTAGTCGCCCCCCCCGAGCCCCCCCCCCAAGGCGGCCTTTTTAGCGGCGAATAGCGCTGTTTTCGCACCAGTCGCCCCCCCCAGAAGCCCAAATAGCGCCGAAACGGCGCTAATTCGCGCCGCGGCACCCAGGCGAAACCCAGCCCGCTGGGTTCGGCTTGGGGGGGTGTGAAACTGCGGTGCAGCCCACGCGGGCCAGCTCTGTCAGTGACGCGTCGAAAAAACGCGGGAACAGAAACCCCCGTGATCATCTTCTCGGCTCCCGCGTCGGTGAAAGGCTTCCGGCGTTTATGGCGTGGCGGCGGCGCAGTGCATGCGCCCGTTCAAAGGCTGTCGAAGTAATGGCGTGGCGAGCGGCAGCGAGGGCACGCGGCACAGTAAATGCCCGGCAGGCTACAAAAACCCCCCGCCGCTCGCCGCCCTCCCCATTCTTCCACCTCGCTGCTCCCCCGTCCTTCCTCCCTCGGCGCTCTCCTCTCTCCCGTGCTCTCTCCAGTCGCAGTAGATGGCCAACTACGACGATGCCGCCGCCGCCAACGGCTGGCGCCGACGCCACCTTCGCTGGAACGAAGCTTGGGCGCTGTACCGGGCGGGCTATCCGTGCCCGCCCGACATGCGCCTCCCGAGCTTCACCGGAGGGCAGCCTCGCTGGCACCTCAGCGTCAGCGGAGTTCCCGTGCCCCCGATGCCTTCCACGGACGCCGAGTTCCGGCAGGCCATCGCGGAGGTCCGCCAAAGCCTGCCGGCGGACGAGGCCGCGCGGCTCCACTGGAGGTCGCACGTCCATGACCCCTTCTGGTGACAGGAGCTCCAGCGCCGCCACGACGCGGACCTCGCCGCCGAGGGAAACAACGGCCCTGTCGAGGGCCACGCCCACGGCTTTGGGCGCAAGCGTTGGTGTGGAGGCCAGCACCGCACCCTCGAGTGGGTGCTGGACTACATCGACGCCGGCAACGAGCCCCGGCTGCAGATGCCGCCCCGCCCGCACCCCTCGTGGGAACCGCGGCGGATGGGCGGCGGCTCGTCGTCGGCTACCTCGTCCTCCTCCGGCGCCCAATCTCTCTCTCTCACCCCTCCCCTTCTGAACTCCGGCGCTCATGTCCCCATGCGCATCGGCGGCGCCCTGCGTATCGGCGAGCCGCGCCAGCGGCAGGACGCCGAGTTCGAGCGCATCGTCCGCCTGAAGACGGAGGTGGAAGAGGACGAGAAGTGGACGGATTTGAGGGCCGCCGAGGAGTTGTCGCGCAACACGCTCCAGCCAGTCGCCGACGACGTCGCCGACGACTGGAGCCTGCGTGACAACACCGCAGAGGAGCTGGAGCTCCAACGCCGCCTCCTCGCCGAGGCCGAGGAGCGCAAGGCGCGGCGCGAGCAGGAGGCTGCCGCCAATGCGGCCCGCCGCCGCATTCCTCTCCCGCCGCAGACGAGGGAGATCCCCTACGTCGTGCTCGACCCCGACAACGACGAAGAAGTCGAGCTGCAGCAAGCCCTTGCGGTGAGCAGGTGGGGCGACTCCGGCGCGAGGCCGAGCAACCCGCACTGCCGCGCTCCCGGTGAAGGAACCAGCAGGCGGGACGGCGGAGATTCGGACGACGACGGCGACGGCGAAGACGTCGACTACAGCCAGGCGATCGCGGCGCGCCTATGGCTGCAGTAGCGAAGTTTTAGTTTAAATTTACTGTTTTTTTAGTTTAAATTTCAGTGGAATTGTATGAAATTTGCGTCGAATCAATAAAGCGCGTCGAATTTCATTCCTCGATTTATTTTGGGCCGATTGTTGGGCTGGGGGTCGACTTGGAACCCTGCCCCCAGGTTCCAGATTAGCGCCGTTTGGCGCCGCGGCGGGCTCAAAACGGCGGCGTTTTGGGCCCTCGGGGGCGCAACGACTGGAGATGCCATAACTGGTAATTTTTTGATTTTTGTTCTAGTTGGAAGTAGAATTTTTTTCCATCTCCCACCCGATTTTCTGACTTACAAAAAGTATTCATCGCGCAATCGTTAAATAGCGTTCTTCGGCATCTACCAATGTTGAATTTTATATAGCGCGAATTGGTCAATTTTTTGTTTGCAATAGGGTTGCACTTACCGAAGACAACAAATATTTTTTACGATAGGTCAAATTGTTTTTTTTATACTAGTCGGAAATGTAATTTTTTATATTATTTAGTGGGAATTTTTACATTGGTTTAAATCTCAAAAATTTATACTAGTTGGAAGTAGAATATTGTTACACTTGTCGGAAATATTTTTTTTTACACTAGTTGGAAGTGGAATATTTTATATCTCCCACCCTTTTTCTTTCTTACCCTTAAAATTCACTATCCCAAAAAGGGAATTAAATTTGAAGCAAAAATGAATTTGTTTGCAACTAATTTGTAGAGGCGAATAAAGGGAATAGCACGTCTAAAAAAGCTTCGCATCCCGCCCGTGATCCCGTGTCCACGTAACCGAAACAAGTTACATGGTTCACGTGACCAAAAAGGAATGGTGCGTGTAACGTTTTACTTCCTAATATAGTAACCAAGGGCTGTCGGGAACCGTTCGACAGATTCGTTACGCTCGCGCGCGCGCACAGTAGTCTCGCCCAATTAAACCCTAAAATTTACCGGAATGATTCTTGAATTTAAAATCTTGACCCTTTTTTTTTTGCCTGAATGCATGCTGTCGTTTTTCCAGATAAGTACAATGGTACCATCCAGCCTGTAGTTCACATCGATCGATCACACGTGGCGTGCTTTCAGCATCGGAGCATTTAGTTTGCCCCTCTCTCATGCAATCCAGGTCATAGGCCAAAGTGAGAGGAGAAAAGGTTTGAGTTTGGCTGTTTGATGCGACCTTCGTATGTGACAAGTCGGTTAGCAACAAATGGTGGATCATGTTGGGAGGGAATTGGGGATGCAAGTGGACAATCAGCTGCACTTGGCGGACAATCAGATCCACTGTTTTTTGTTTTTCTTTGGCGTATATTTTCATTACTGGATGGAAAATTTGAAAATGAGGCAAACATATTCGGGATGTCTGGCGGATATCCGCTAGCATCCCAGAGAGTATTTTTTCATCCATATGAGTTTTGGAATTTCCATATTTGTTTTTTCTTTCGGTATAAAATTGTGAAATTTATGTTTAAATTTATCACCACTCAGTTCAATCCTTACTCGTAAGGAAGCAGCATGAACTATGAAACGAGGAAACAGTTCCAATTTTGATTACATTTTTCAATCCTTGGAAAAGATTTTCTGATATGCAGATTCTGTTTCCATTCTCGTTCAAGAAAATGTACTAGTATATGTATAAAGTTCAGGAAAATCAATCAATAATGTAAATCTAATATTTCCTAAAGTATATTGGTTATTCTATTTTTATTTTCTCTGTATAGTCGGTTGGATCAGATAACCCTAAACCCCCAAATTAAGGATGTGGCAGGAACCCCATGCATCATTCAACCCGATCGATATCCAGATCCTGAGGCTACGACCTAGGTCATCGTCGGCGGCAGCAACCGCGCCATGGCGCCCCGCCTCTATCCGATTGGCTGGCGGCACAATTGTAGCGCCGTCTCTCCAGGTAAGTAAGAGCATGTCTAACAGGCCCCGTATCACGCGAGCGCCCCGTAAAATTCCGGCGGCATACGGGGTGCGGGCCAAAACGGCCGTCTAGCACGCCCCGTATGCGGCCTGGCCCGTAAGAAAAATTTACGGGGCCTGCCAAACCGCCCCCGCCGCCCCCTACAAGTAGAGGGTGAGGGTCGGGGTGGGGGTCCAACCCCCCACCCGCAACCCTAGCTCCGCCGCGCGCCGCCGCAGCTCCGGCGAGAAATTACGCGCGCGCCGCCGCCGCATTCCAAGCGCCTCCACCGCGATGAGCTCCCCCGACGCTTCCGGCTCCTCCACCGCCCGCTCCAAGCGCCGCCGCGAGCCGGAGACGCTCGAGGAGGCGTGGCGGCTCCACTGCAAACATTCCGTTGCAGGGAGCCGCCGCGGCGCCAGGAAGTACGAGGCGTGGCCGCAGGCCATGCCGGCGACTCTGAAGGACTACGCCCCGGGCGGGAGATACTACACCGATGACCCGCCGCCGCGCCCGATGTGCGGCCCCCAATTCGCCAAATGGCGCGCGGGGTGGGAGCTGCAGCAGCAGTTCAAGCGCGGCGGCGACGGCGCAAGCGGCAGCGGAGGAGGAGGCGCGGCGACAGCGCAGGAGGAGGAGTTACCGGCTGATTAATCAGAACACATGCTAAGGGCCTGTTTTGGATCTGCTGATTAATCAGAACACATGCATCTGATCCGCTCGTTGCTGTTGCGGCTGTGGTATTCTTCCCCTTCAGCTAACAATAAGGTGGAGAGAGACGATCCCAAGTCGTCGTCCGAAGACGCCGCCGGCCCGACGATACATCCTGCAATCTCTTCAGGTAAGAACACGTCGGAGATCAGTTCGCCGTGCTCGGAAGAAGAAATGCCGGTTCAGGTGACGAAAGATCCCAGCAGGAACCTCAACGTCGACGCGAGGGCCCTCGAGTCCGACGAGGCCCTGTGGGCGCTGTACGAGTACTGGTGCAAGCACCACCGCCGAGAGCGCACCCGCGCGGAGATGAAACGCCGGTTCAAGTGGTTCAGGAAGTCGGCGCTGAGAGTGCACAAGGCGAGCCGGAAACAGTAGCAACATAGCACTCTCCCCGGTGTGCGAAAAGCCCCCCCCCCTCTCGCCCCCGTTGAGAGTCGTCTCAAGGTTTCCGTCTCCGCCCCTCTCCCTCTCGGTTTCCGGCAGCGAAGCTGCTCGGCGGCGAGATGGGTTAGGTGGTTGGCTCCTCCACCCCCCCACCCCCTGTTTATACTTCGCTGTATTAGGTTTTTCGTTTTGCCCGATGTGGCGTGTGGGAGTAGGGCACTAGATCCTTGCGGCCGGATCTGGTGTACGCCATGGTTCTTCTTCTTTCCTCTGCAGGTCTGGTGGCAGGATCTGTTGATGTGGAGGGAGATGGCTGTGGAGATCTCCGTCAATAAGGCTGCCCTCGTCTTCCTGAGCCTTTTCATCTTCCTGTTCGGGTGCGGTGTGAGATGGAGGTGGGGATGCTCTTCTGCCAAGCTCCCGTGGTGGGAGCTGGTCGGTGAAGGTATGGCCACCGGCTCTTTCTTCAATAAGCCCGGTTATCTATGCTGGGGAATGGTGCTCTCGCCTGCGGTATGGTCGTCTTGGTGGCGACGAGAAGCGGACGGGGACCATAGGGCTACCCTGGTGGGTGTGCTTGAAGCTTCTGATGCGGGCGCTCTGCATGTTGCTGATGTTTGTGGCGGCTTCCTTCTTCTTCCTGCTTGGCGTCGAGTCAACGGGCGAGCAGTGGAGGCGGCGGCTTCATCCGCGGCGGGCAGGTGGGCGTATCGGAGTGTTCAGCGGCTGCAGTTAGGAGATCATCACACTGTTGGACTGTGTTGCCACCGTGAACCTCGGCTGCAAGGGCAGCCTCTCCTGGCGTCTTCGACGGCGCCTCTTCTTCCTCCAGATGGGAGGTCTCACACTGGATTCAAGCGGGCGACCAACACCTCGATGGCCCCAAGTGGTTTTGTCCCCGGCGGCGATCGAGATGGCCGGACTTCGAGTTCAGACAGCGGTGGCGGAGGTCAAGGACCTGATCGCGTTTTCCAGTCGTGTTCTAGGGTGTTCCTTGTATTCCTTGAGGACTCGGTTGTAATTTTTCATTTTTCTGTGTGTCCTCTTTATCTTGTACCCCCACCGATGAAATTAAGCAGCTAGGCCCTCGGGCCACCCCTTTGTTCAAAAAAAAAAAAAGAGTGCACAAGGCCAACAGCGGCGGCGCCCAGATCGCCAAGCTGTCCCAGTTCTCGGATCTGAGACCGATGGAGATGCCAAGGAACATAATGATGACTCTGCTCAGGCGCAGGCGTCGTTTGGGTTTCTCCATAGAAACTAGACGAGCACGGACAGGCTAGTTGCTGCTTCTGCTGCATGTTGGTGGTTGGATTCAGGATTCAGGAGGGGCT
>JAPCYS010003389.1:0-69392 GCA_028641055.1 Alopecurus myosuroides | reverse complement strand
CGCGCCCGAAAGGTGGTGGTGGCGGACCAAGATGGCTAAGAGTGGTACATGCAGGTCCACAGCCCTGGATGTGATGGATGCAACGGTAGATTATCATAGAAAGTGTTGCGTGTTGGTCCACGTGTCCGAAAGGTGGCGGAAGATGGCTAAGAATAGTACATGCTGGTCTAGAACCCTGGAGGCGATGGATGCAACGCTAGATGGGCATAGAAACTGTTGCGTGTGGGTCCACGTGACCGAAAGTGGTACATGCGTGTAAGCAATCCTGAAGGTGATGAATGTAGATCTATATGGGCATAACAACTATTGCATGTGGGTCCACAAACCTGTAGGCGATGGATGCAATGCTATAAGGGCGTGGCAACTGTTGCATGTGGGTCCACGTGACCGAACTCTAGTGGCGGCAGACCTAGATTGGTAAGAGTTCTACCACCACCACCTTTCGGGCACGTGGACCACTTGCAGCAGTCGCTATGTTCTTGCGGGTCCACAACCCTGGAGGCGATGGATTCAAAGCTATATGAGCATAGCAACTGTTACATATGGCCCACGTGGGCCATAGCAATTGTTACATGTGGGTCCACGTGTTTAAGAGGTATCGGTGGCAGTCCTAGATAGCTAAGAGCGGTACATGACGGTCCACAACCCTGAAGCGTGGTCGGCGGAGACCTACGGTTGGATAAGACTGGTACATGTGGGTCCACGGCCATGACGGTGGTAGACGAGAATATACCACCACTGCCATCCACCTAGCTGCACTCGGATTCGCTCCATTGCGCGCTTACAAAACCCCCGATCCACACCATACCACGGTTACCAAATCCCACCCCCCCACTCGCCCACGGCACAGAATCGCTGCCCCCGCTGCCGCGCCCACGTAATATTCGTCGCGCCGAAAAACCGTGTAACGCGCTTACCAAATTGTGTAACGCGCGCGCGCTCTGCCGCGGTACGAAATTTTTTTGGTTAATTGGTTGTCATCAGGGGCGGATCCAAGATTTAAACATAGGGGGGGCGAAGAAGACATTGACCAACATGAAAATATGTATATGTCTTGTATAAGTATACCATGGACATCAAATTCTAACATCATATGTTTTGGAGTTGAATAGAAAACTACATTTATGCTAGTTTGAATTGTATCTTTGCTCTCTGAGTTACAAATCCCAATTGACTTTTTGTAAAGAGGAAAAAAGGCCAGCAGTATGCACGATTTGCCGAATGTGATTACTCTAGCCAAGGAAATTGTTTGACCTAGCTAAACTGGAACCGACAGCACTGTTTGACCTAGCCGAATGTGTACAAATTAAAATAGGGCGTGTTGCCGCTAAAAAAAACTGGTACGCTACTGTAACCCAATGACATGTGGGCCCAGGGGCCACCATTCAGTGGCAGCAACTGCATTGTAGTAACTGCAGAGGATCTGAACCCCACTTACATGCTGGCTCCACCGTGCCTGGGTCCACCTGTCATTGGGTCATATTGGAGCCGAGCGTGTGCTCGTAGTCGTGCACCGAAGGGTCGCGCTGCCACAAAAAAATCTGAACGGCGTGGACGGCTGGTCTCCTTAAATTAAGCGTTAATAGCCATCGTCTCCTCCGCCTCCTCGTATTTCCAACCAACCGCTCCACTCCCGGCCCGGCGATTCTCTCCCACACCTTCCCTCACCCACGCGGTCCACTCCGGCGACATGAATCCCGACGGCGCAGGTGGACGCAGCGGCGACGAGCACGGCGAGGAGCCGACCGCGCGGAAGGCGGTCATGGAGGCGCTGCAGGAGACGCCGCAGATCTCCACCAGCGCACCGGCGGTGGCTGCATGCGGCGGTGCTGGAGAGGCGGGCGGTTCTTCGTCGACCCGCAAGCGTCCAGTCGACATGGATAACATTGTCGACCTCGGCTACGACCCCGAGGACACCGATTCGGAGATAGAGGTAAAAACCCGAAACTAGATGTGTTTTTTAGTACACAGTTCATGTCATGAGCAACGGGTTCTCCTTTTTCTTTATCCTCTTCCATCCACTCAAGTATCTGCACATTGGCTTTAGTGCAGAACTTGAGACATTCTGTTTTTCGTACTTCTTTTGTTACAGTTCATGTCTCTATTGCTTCCGTTTTGATTTCTAGAAGCAATTGGATGTATATATGAGTTGTTATATAGCACAAATGAAATATGTATAAATTGTGCAGACCGTGTTTTACGTTCTGTCCATTTCCCATTCCCCGTTGTGTCTCCCTCTCTAATCACTCCACGTTATTTTTGTGTCACTCTGTTAACATTCATCGTTCAACTCCGGTCCCTGTGTAGAGGAAGATATTTCTCATTTGAGCCGATCATGTATTAGTATCAACGTGTGCTCTCGTACCCTGTTTGTGCAATGAGCATTGAGATCCCACTATTGTACTTTTCATGCTTAAACACTTCGTTAAAATTCTGAGCAACAAATCACATGGAGCAGACCCTAAAAATAACGATCTCCGAACCAGTTCTCTCAATGCCAAGACCCATGGGACATTCATACAAACCAGCACAAATTTATAAAGTGTCCTTTTGATAATGTCTACATTCACACATTCAAAACAAAACAGGATGCATCTTCCAAAATATCAAATCATCTAGATCTCAAACACTTTGTTTCGGGTCTTAAAAAGCTTTACAAATTCATAGTGGATCAAATTCAAGGCTCTTTTAGTGGATCAAATGCAAGGAATTTACAATTCAGGGGATAAACAAGTATCCACAAGTACATAGCAAAGATGACCATGATGCTAAACTACTAATGATTTATACAGATGCATGGAGGAGGCGCCAAATACGTCACTCTATGGGCACATGTATGTGTTCTTTGCGGCGCCTGGCATTGTAAGATGCATGAAATCGGGCATTGTAAGATGCATTCAATCTGTCAAAATGAAATATCATCAGAGATCATGATTCTATGGGAACCTTGGTAGCTAAAAGCAGAGGGCGACAAACCATGTTAGCATGTACATAAGCATAAATCTCGTCGTTGTGACTGCAATATGCACATATCAGAGAACAACAAGTCCATAGAGAAAATTACCATGCACATTAAATCTAAACTAATTAGGGCATGCCAAGCATAAATCATTACTAAATTGCAGAAAATGCAAAGTTATTGCTGTAGAACTTTTGTTTAGTTAAATCTCCATGTACATCTCATAAATCATGTTAGCATGTACATAAGCAAAGCTAACTCAGATAAGGCCTAAAAGCCACTTATATGAATTAGTAGCCATCATAATCTGACTAACCAAGATACATAGCAACATTTACAAAATAATTTGAGTGTAATCATATAGATAGGCACATCTTGACAGTAAGCATTCCATATACAGTAGAAAAATATAAATACCGTTGCATCTATTTTCTTTTTGAATATCAAATCCAAGGCCCTATGAGGTAATCTTGTATCCATTTTATGCTCCTGTCACATAATTTGTAAAAATGAGCACATTAGAATGAGATATGATTTGTGCAAACAACATAGGAAAAGCAGAGAAAGATAACATTAGTTCCTAACTAAATTATTTTCACACTCCTCTTTTGCAACAAAGAAAGCTCCCAAATAAGTGCCTACTCCGCGGACAAGCTCGCATTGGCTTGTGGTTGTTCGTGGTTGCGAGGAGAAAGCAAGGTGATTGCGGGTGGAGGAGTGGCATCAGCCCATTTTCCACATGTGGATCTAGCGGCAACCTAGATGGAGCGGTGGCAGCAGCACCAAAGCTTTAGAAATGATGTGTTCGATCCTAGACCACCTCAATTTCCTGTTCGTCCTTCAGATCCTGCGGGGACACCATGTCAAAGCTTAGATGTCAAGACACGCTACATCATATAAACCTATTAAAAAATTAGGGAAATAGAGCATGGATAGATGAATCCCGCGAATATTTGCCCATAAATATACTCTTGCAACATTCCTTTCTGAACAAGAGCGACATGATTCGGAGCATGAAAAATGGCATGAAATATCATTTTTCATTCATGTGTATTTACATGATAAAAAGCATGCGACAACTTACTGAAGTCTTCATGTGTATTTTTGAGATTTACAAAGCCATCATGTCATTGTGAAATAGCATACTATATCAATTAATTATGTTTGGAGCATCCTATCTAGCGGGAAGAAAAACATAAAACTTAATTTAATTGTAAACGAGCTAATATAAGACTGGTTCAATTGAGCATGATCTTGAGACTTCTCAATTCACCTATAGAAGCTTACCCTCACGGTTACTGACCAAATTTCTCAACTTTACGAACAAACTGCTTGAAGGAGTAACAGTCGATCAAGCAAGGTGTCAGTCAGCGTAAAGCTTGACCAGAATACCAAGATATACTTCACCTGGCAGGCGACACCAATACAGGCAGGCGACACCAATACACAAATTCAAAATTAGCAGGCCAAAATTGGCGAGAACAAGCACATGTGTATTATGAACAATATCTGTAGTCATCTCTGCAAATTATTTTGATCTGTGCGTCGCTGTTGTGTGTGTAGCAGACCGTTGCAGGCCCATGTTAGTGTAACTGTGTAAGGTGGGGTGTAGCGGGCTGGTTTGCAGGGAGACGTGCATGAGCGAGGACAGGCCAGGAAACACATGAGCTTTCTACACTGGAGGGTATTTTTGTGTCTTGTGTTACAGGAGCGTTCTACGTTCTACGCAGGAAACACATGCTGAACCATTTTGTTTTAAAATTGTTTGATCTGATTAATTTTTTCTTTTCCCGTGATATATACTCAATTATTTGCATTTAATGCATTTTAGTGTATCATTTTTTTTTATATACTCGTGATTTACATATCGATTGCAATTGGGAGGGGCAGTATTCTAGTTGCAATTTGATTTTTTTACCGGGGCAGTTGCATCCTAGTTGTAGCTGTTTTTTTTATCGGGCTAGTTTCATCTTTGTTGCAACATAAATTTACCGGGCCAGCTACATCTTAGCTGTAGTCGAATATCTTTTAACCGAGAGCCAGTTGCATCCTAGTTGCAACTGAGAATTTTACCGAGGCAAGTTTCATCCAACCTGCATTGTTTTTTTTTACCGGGTGCCGGTTTCATCCTAGATGCAATCGAAATTTTACCGGGGTCATTATCGGATACAATTTCATCCTAGATGCAGTCGAATGTTTTTACCGGGGGCTAGTTGCATCCTAGTTGTAACGAATTTTTACTGGGGCCGGTCACATCCTAGTTGCAACTACAAATTACCGGGGGATAGTTTATATCCTAGCTGCAACTGGAAGTGTAATGAAATTTCACCGGCGCTACTTTCATCCTAGTTGTAGTCGAATGTTTTTTACCAGGGCCAGTTGCATCCTAGTTGTAACTGATTTTGTTCGCCAGGCCAGTCGCATCGTAGATGCAACTGAAAATTTTACCGGGGTTTATCGGGTTCAGTTTCTTCCTAGCTGTAGTAGAATGTTTTTGTCGGGGGGTAGTTGCATCCTAGCTGTAACTGAAAATTTACCGTTACAAGTATGCATTCTAGCTGCAACTGGAAGTATAACTGAAATTTCACCGGGGCCAGTTTTATCCTTGATGTAGTCGAATATTTTTCAATGGGCGCGGGGGCCAGTTGCATCCTAGTTGTAACTTATTTTATTTTTTTTGCCGTGGCCAGTCGCATCCGGCCTTGTTGGAACTGAAAATTTGAACGGGGCAGTTACATCCTAGCTGCAACTGAAAATTTGATCGAGCTGAGCTTGGTTGATTTTTTTTAGTGGGCCGTATTTGGGCCAGCAATATGCTTCGTCTTTGATTGCCTGCCACAGGCTGTACGCTGACTCGCTGAAATATCTAAAGACGACGCGCACAAACCAGCTGCTAATTCCAAAACCAGAGCGCATGTACAATCGACTGAGATTTAACAAAGTCTCAGTCGACTTAGACCTAGCTACTCCCTGGTTCATCATGATCCACTTCCGGACAGTTTTATCTTAAAGCCCATAAACTTACTTTCCATTCCCAGCATGTCTCATATAATTTTCCATGTTAAAAATCTAAATTTGTTGAGCAAGCCAAGTCTAGACAATTTCTCTAGGTTTTTGTCATAATCAGAATTCATCAAATTTTCTTAGATTGTTTTCATCTACAAAGTTATGGATAGATAAACTATATAGTGTACTAAGCCAAGTAATGAGCTAATATTCAAACCTAGTTTCTGCCACATGAAAATGCAGGGGCACAAAAGCATATCACAGATTCGAGAGGCTCTTAACAACTCTGAATTTCACCAACTGCATGTCACCAACTATATAGTTGAACATTGGAAGACATGATGTATATACAGTGTTTGTTTCTCACCAACTGCATGTCTTCTGTGTATATGGTCACACCAATTTTCATAGGACAAATCTATTTATATGTTGGTGATCTTCTATATGTTGAACATTTATTTGGAACAAAGAAAACAAAGAAGATCTCTTGATACAATTCCTGAATCCAAGATTCCACGATCTAGAGCCTAGTTTTTGTATGCTAAATTGTTTTACTAGCTTCTATTTCCTTGTTTATTTTTCCTTGCACTGCCCTTTCTATTTCCTTGTCACTAATGAATTTCTCTATTTCTTTGATGCAGTATGAACCTGGTGAACTTGTGGACAGAAATAACAAGGAATCATACATGCGGTACATGCTCCAGAAGCTCCAAAATGGGGAGCTCACCATCTTCACCCCTAGAGCTTTCAAGTGCCCATTCGATGACAAGCCGGATGATGGGCAGAGGGCTGCACTCCTCACCCATGCTAGGAGCTTATCCAGGGTGGGGAAGACTGAACAGATTCAGGCAAGCCATAAGGCTCTGCTGCTGTACATGGTTGGCGATGCCGACCCAGATCTTCCAGGGATAAACTCGGCAAGGCATCAACGCCGTAAGATGGCGAGGAAGGTGAAGAAGGACAGGAAGTTGGACCTGGAGTATGGTGGCAAGCAGCAGTAATTCATGTTGCTGTTAATGTGGACTAAGCAATGAACTATTTTAATCCTATCTTATGTTATGTAAGACTGCTCTTATGCAGTGGTGAACTAATTAAGTGTGAGAAGACTACTTGTGTATTAAGTTATTTGTGCTGGACTAAGTGTGAGACATATTAATCTAGTTGTGTTTGCTTTCATGTTTAGTTTCATTTTCTGTCCTCTAGTTTATTTCAGTATCATTTTTAGCCTCAGTTGTAGCCTACTGCTGCTCATTTTCCTTTAGTAAAACCTTTGTTTTTCTGTATAAATAAATCCAACAATTCTAGATGTCTTTTCATCAAAGAGAAAAGCTGCAGGTTTATGTGAAAACCAAACAAGCACTGTCCATATTTCTCTTTTTTTGAAAAATAGGAAACATGAAAAAAAAAATCAGTAGTTGCCATATTTTTCTTTTTTTGCGCGCTGTAGGCACCAGCTGCGCTAGGTCCAGGCCCAGGCCCATTTTGCGCAACTGTGCGTCCCAACGCCATCAGCCCACTGCCCACGACTCCACGAGGCAGTTCCTTACTAGTGGCCGTTCGGCTAAAGGGTTTCCTAACCCTACCTCTTGTTCCCCAACCACCGCACCTCCATTGCCGCCGCCACCACCTCGTCAAAACTTTGGGAGGGATTTCGCGTCTCGTCAAGGCTCTTCACCGAGGGATTTCGTCTCTAGTCAAGACTTTGGGAGGGATTTGGACGTCTACCCGCCGAATCACCTCCGTACAAGTGTTCCTCCTCCAAGTTAGGCCAAGAACATGACCTCCTCGGGTAATTTCTCCGGTTCCCTCTCTGTACCCTAAAAATCCTCCACCTTTGCTAGTCGTGCTCCTCTGCCCTCCGCCGTTCCCCCTTTAGCTGCAATTGCTGTTCGATCTAGGTTAGTATTGGTACTAGGTGGACCTAGCGCGCTTTGCCGCGCCGTTAATTGTTGTTGTTGTTTAAATTCTCCATGTGATCTGTACCACTATAGCTTCATGTGGGATTTTCATCTATAAGGTCTTTAAAATGAATAAGGTCCAAATTAAATAAGGTCTTTAAAATGATCTCGGTTTACATCTATGCTGAAATTATGATGCAATTATATTATGTGTTGATTAATTGTCCAAGCTTGATGGTTTGTTTGAGAAATAAATTTTATTGAAGCTTTTCCATGTATATTGATCCAATAAAACATTTCAGCATTTGAAGTTATCTTGGTGTTAGTTTTAACCAAACAGACAGAAGGAATTGTTTTTCTCTAATGAAGAAAGGTGCATTAATCCTACAAACGGACCCAACCATTTATCAAACAAAAACAAAACCTCTCTCTTAGACCATCAAATCACTCTTCTCTCCCCAGCGCCTCCCCTCTAGAAGCTACCCTAAAAATCTCAATAGAATTTCCGCATCCACCCTAAAAATCTCAATGTAGAAATCCCCAAATTCACAACCGACCTCTAAATCAGATTCCTAAACCAAAATAAATCGTATTGCTGATGTGGTGTGATCACTTATAATAACTCACCAACGTGGTCACTGAGAAGGCTGAGGTTGTTGATGATGCCTGTAAGACGTATAGAAAAATCCTCAATGGAATCGCCGGAGTGGAAGCGGAGGTCCTCGAACCAGTTGACTTTAGTTTCTAACCAGTTGAAGGATTAATACTTCATGTCATTACTATTAGTGAGAGGCCCACATGTAGTTACCTAGTTATCATAAATTTGGTTTGTTAGGCACATATGTATGCGTGTTATCTCACTTTTCTAACAACAATACCCCTTGGCTCTTCGTCCTAATGTCATGTGTACTTATCATTTGTTACATTACTCTTTTTCACAGGTGAAGACTCCGGATCCGTCCGCTTCAAGCGTGCCCGGACAGATGATCCCAAGCGGAGTTTTATAGACAAGACCGGGAAATACACTATGAGCAGGAGAGTGAGCAGTGGTGTCTATAAGAAGGAAGCAGCTGGTCGTGGCAAGCCACCTGCACATGACAAGAAATCTCCATCTGGCTCTCGCCGCCGCTCTAAACCTCGAACTGACTATTCTGAAGAGGATGATGAGCTTTCTGAAAAGGATGAGGTAGCTTCTGCATACTCACCATCTGACGATGAAGATGATGACTTCGAGTTGGAGAAGCTCCCTGATGATGATCTGCTCACGGTGGAGATTAGCAAGTACCGTGCTATTCGAGAGCTCTCGCCGTATCGGTTTGCTGAGAGAACCAACACTGAGAACCCCCAGTTCTGGACCGTCACTCAGGAGAAGATTTGGAATGATGTTTACTGTCAGCTACAAGAGCCATTTGTCAAGACTCAGTACATCAACATGGACTGGTTCAATCAGCACCTTTTGACAGATTTCTCTCATGTGGAAGCAGCTCTGAAGAAGATGAATCTATATGATATCGTGCGTCTTCGTGAGAATTATATTCCAGAAATGATTCGTCAGTTTTTTTGCACTATTCATTTCCATGACGACACTCAGCGTTCCATTACTTGGATGTCGGGAGAAGAGAAGTTTGAATCAAACTATGGTACATTCTGTGAACACTTGGGGTATGTAGGGGAGAAAGCTGGAGGTTTTCGTATTCACTCTGAAAAACCAATGAATGTGAAGGACATCAGCTTCACTCTGTACCCTGATGCCGAGATCAAGCTACCTTCGATCACGCATATGTATCATTTCTATCACACTCTTGCCAGGATCTATCGTGAGAACATCTACAGCAAGTCAGGGGATCAAGTGAGTGTTCGGCGCTATCTTATCAATCTTCTTTACTACTCTCAGCCTAGTGAACAGACCAAGATCGATGTGTGTGACTTCATTTTCCAAGAGATGAAAAGGAATATTATGTCTCGCATGACTCCGAGTTACTCAGCTATTGTGCAGACATTCCTCGATAAGGTTCTACCTTCTCATCTTCTACAAGGGAAAAGGGTGAAACAGCAAGGACTTAGTCTGCCTCTTCGCTATGAACGTCCTGATCTTCCTGAGATGATGCCTTCCGAAACTCGGGTCAAGTCTGGTCAGGATAGGCGTGTTACATCTCGTGCTGGGTCATCTGGTTGTACCCATGGGCCAGTTCCCAAGAGGACATCTGGAGCTGCCAAGTTCTTCTCTGAATTGTTTGGTGTTTGCAAGAAGAATTATGTCATTAGTCACAACAACTATGAGCTGTCCAAGGATACTCGTCGTCGGCTGAACAAGGATCTTCGTGACCGTGGCATAGATGCTTCTGATGGACCTGAACTTGCTCCCACTCCATTTGTTGATTTTGAGATGCCTCCTATTCGTGACTCCGACTTTGTTGGGTTCTTCGATGGTGGTTCCACAAGCTATGAGGGAACGGACAGGCCAGCAGCTAGAGATGGTGAAGAAGCTCATGATGGTGAAGATGGAGGCAGGGTTTAAACTGGGCTTTCGTTAGCAACGCTTGACCTTTCGCTCTTTTTGGCGTTTCGATACCAAAGGGGGAGAAAGTGTTGAGCTTTCTATTTAGGTTGTGCGGGTTCCTAGGGTTTTCTCGCGCTCGCAAGCCATCTTGAACTTATATTTGTATTTCTGTGCTTGCATGTATCGGTTTATGTTGTGCTACCTGGTATATTCGGATTTCATCTTTTAAGTTGTGTGTTGGACAAGCTATGTTTATCTCGGATGTGAAATTATCTAGCTTACATCCTTATGTTAATCCATATTGTTACTTGCATATTTTCATATCTTGTCCTGTATCCTAAAGATATAGCTGCAGCTGTTATCCCTCGGAAACACATCCTAAGAAACATTTAGTAGACTAACCAGTTAGCATACTCTGAGACCGGAATTGCCCGGTTGAGTTCCGGTACTACCGAGGGGGTTTCCGGCCTAGGTACTGGTTTCCATCTGGTTTGCCGATTGAGCAGCCGGTCTAGAAACCGACAGAACCTGGTCGTGTTCCGGTACTACCGAGGGGGTTTCCGGCCTAGGTGCTGGTTTCCGCCCGGTTAGCCCATTGAGCAGCCGGTCTAGGAACCGACAGAATCTGGCCGTGTTCCGGTACTACCGAGGGGGTTTCCGGCCTAGGTTCCGGTTTCCAGCCGGTTAGCATTGTATCCAGCCTCGCGGACCGAAAAGGGCTAGGTCGGGCCGGCCCAACTAGCGGACCGAAAAAATAAAGGAGGCAATTTCGGCCGTATCTGCTCACGGTTACCCAGATCGCGACTGACAGCCGATCTAAACAGCCGTAATTTCAGCATCCTTCACCAGCCGATCTAAACGCCGCCAATATCCGGCCGCCGCCACTGCCGTGCCATTGACGTCGACCTTGGCGCACGCGCACGTCTGGATGCGGTTCACGTCGGTCGTTGCACAGACGCGCGATCGCGACTGACAGCGGCGCACAACGACGTCGACCCCCAAGCCGGACCTACATCATGTTTAGGTACACCATTTTCCCTCTTATGCACGTCCAAGTTGGTATCTTCGTCTATGATGAAGGTGAACGCCTTAGGGTTTAGGCTAGGTTAATTACGATTGTAGGCACATGGGTGTTTTCATTCATTAATTTTTTTTTCAGCAAAAGTACTACTGGAGAGATCAGTTGCAATGTTGAAAAGTGGTGTGATTATGTTGACACTTTAACATCCCAACAGAAGTCCGTGTTTTTCTTTACGAAGCTACATAGCATGCTCGATATTCCTCGTATCGGCATGAGGCAGGGTTTATTGCATTTTATGATGGATAGCTATCATGTTGAAAGTGGAAAGTTTGTCTTGCCGGATACTTTTGATGAATTGACAGCAGGTACCGAAGAAATCGATGCTATACTTGGGCTAGTTGACTTCGGAGATGATATATTCAGTTTCATAAACAAGAACGGCTTAGAAGCACAGACACGCATACCACCTCACTTCCTGAATATGAGGTCCGGGGAAATAGAGATCGATGATTTGATTGCAAGTAACAATGCGAAACATAAGCCCGATGACAATGAATTTATCCAGAAGTCGGTCTTAATCCTTCTTGGTACCCTGCTTGCTCCACATTCAAGAAAGTATGTCCCAAAGTCTTTTTATTGTTTAGTGGAAAATGTTGATCGGATACCCACATTCAACTGGAATGCTTTCGTACTGGGGGTCTTAATGAAAAGCATTATAAAGTTGAAAAAGGAAAAGAAAATTCATTCGAAGTGGCCAAAAGGAAACTTGGTTTTTATACAGGTACTTCGCAATTATATTTCAATTTAATTTGTCGTTGCTCCAAATTCTGTAATAACTTTGTTTTTGTCATTTATGCAGTACTTGTACTGGGTGAAGGTGCTTCCATTGGATGGTCCATCTCATATGTTGGATAATATGCCGCTTATGAAAAATTGGACCGAGGCAGCGGCCTTGCAAAGAGATTTGCATGACAATTCAAAGGGTCGTGGCAAGGGAAAGGTAACTTTTTGACGATACTTTCTTTTACCAAAAATATTAACTTGTTTACAACATTAAAATTTAATCTTATTTATGTTTCAGGTTATAGACCGTATTCCCGGTGCAGCAAGAATGAGGGAGACGAAATCATCTCCAGAAAAAACGAAAAGCATGGAATCTAGCGTTGGCGATGCGAAAAAGGCTGAGGCTAAATCTACGCCAAGGTCAAATGCTTCCCCGAGCAATGAGGTAACATTGGAACTTATTATGGCGACACTTAATAACTTGAGAGCCGAGGTCCGCCGCATTCCGGACATGTGTGCACAGGTGGGTGACGCGGAAGTCAATATTATATTAGTCACACTCTTTTACGCACATGACATGATTCCACTATATTTACCTTGCAGAAAGTTATCGAAACGCTGAATAAAGAAGGTCTCATTTACAAGACCAAAAATGAAAAGATTTCTGAAATGAATCAGGAAGATGTATTTTCCGAGCCTGCTAGGAAGCATCCTCTCAAGTATGCTTGGGACATAAGCATTAGTGACGACAAAATCGATCGACGTAATAATTGTTCGGAAGGGAGTTACAGCGATAACATCGCAGTCAGTAACACACCTTCCCGCAATGATCAATGTCTCCCACATGAAAAAAAGATGCAGCCAGGTAGTACCCCAATACACACCATCTTAATTAACGATGATGGTCCATTAAGATCAAAATCTCCATCTATAGATATGGTTGATCTACCAATTGTGACCCCAGTAAAGAATGCTGGAAGTGGAGATGAGAGTTCAGATGATAGTTTTGATAGCTTGCGTACTATTTGCCGCAAAGCTATTGAGAAAGAAAAAGAAAAGCCGGAGGAAAAAGGAAGAGGGAAGCGGAAGCGACGGATGCCGGCTAGATACAGATCCCCTTTGGTTGGCCCTAAGAGCAAGCTACGTCGAATGAACGACTCGAGTACAAGGAAGAGTGAGTTGGAAACATATTTTATTCAGGCATTACATTGTTCCATCTATCACATTTAATTAATTGACTGGTACGAGCTTGATGTGTTCACTCTGCAGAACTCTTCGATGAAAAAGATGTGCTCAATGATATAGAAGCCATGGGGGAGTTACACGTAGATGCGGCAGTTTGCTTTCATTAAAACACTATCAGATAAGCCCAAATATGTTAATAAAACTATTTTCAAGAGTGTTGACAATGAGACGTTGCATGCGAAGGACATTAAACTATCATTGACAAAGAATGGCTAAATACTCCCGTAAATCTACTAGTCCCTCTTTTTTGTTTGTAGTTGTAGTACATTAGAATACATGCATGCTGTTACTCACACATATATATTGATTACAGGTCATGAATGCTTACGTGGCTCATTTGCGTACCCGCATTGGTGATCATCGTGTTCTGGCTAGCGCTAACCGGAACCCTTTACCTATGTCAGAGGCGAAACACGAGATTAAAGAAGTCTCCTCAAGCCGTGAAGAGAGTTGAGGAATATTTCAGAACTGATATGGTAATTACTGTTCTTATTCTAATGTTTCTTACATAAGTATTATATTATAACTTTTCAAAATTATTTGTCATTTAGATGCACTTCCCTCTCCATGTATGTGGCAATCACTGGATTACTGTCGTGATGCATATACCGAGCAAACAGTTTCAGGTTCTAGATTCTTTGTACGACCTATCGACGACAAGGACTTTCGTGAAAAAACTTGTATAGTTTCTCACATTGGTTCTTCTCTGATAACTATGTGTGTGAAATATTTTTTTATTTCCAAACTTGATACATAAATTGGTGCATTCCAGATATCGGAAATCGCAAGAGATATTACTTCGGTAAATTCCACAAACAATACAAACTATCCAGATGTTTCTAAATGGCCCATAAAAGAGTATAAAACGCCTAACAAGGAGATGGGTAAGTATTCTTGTTATTAATATGTTGCTTTATAATTATTACACTTTTTGTTGATGATTCGAATGTCGTTTCACTTGATCCTCTTGTACCAGTACGTCATGTGGATTATTCGTGCTGAGTGTATGGAGCGCTGGAATGGAGAACGTTTCACAGATGAAGTTTCTCAAGTTGAGCTAGTTTCTATATGTGTACTTTGCATTAATAAATGCCATGAAGATTTAAATAGTAATACCTTTATATTTGTTTGGCAGCAAGAAATTAACGATTCAAGAGGATATGGTCTCAGAAACACTTCTTTCGGTTGCGAACACCTGCGAGAAGACGAAGAGATTTATCGTTGGGATGATTAAGAATACACCTTAGTTCATGCATCATCGCAATTTTGGCCCGTGAATGTATTTTGATGTGATTTTAGTATATTTTGGTTGCAAACACGTACTATTTAAATCAAAAGTCTGAAATTGATTATTCAGTACATGTGTGATGTGAGCATTATGTGGCATGAGATCTTTGATGAAAACTGAAAGTTATTCAAGTTATTTTTCACCTTCATATTTATCTGATGTTTATGTGGTGGTGTTGATTTGATGTCAATAATACATCTGATGTTTATGTGGCATGGGAACCGCATGCTAATTAAATTACATTTGCATGGGTATATTGCTGTGAAATCACAATACAAGATTTTCAGTACATATTTTAAGATACCAGTACACAAGCACACTCAATTTCACACGAAACCTCTGATAAACAATGCAGACAGAGCATACACAAGACATCCTACAGAAAATATCCAAATCAACATTGCTTCTCTTCTATCCCTTGCTCTAATTTCTGCAATGTGCATCTCTGTCCTCATCTTTCTCTCTTTCTTCAGCTTCCCTACAGTGGCTTCGAGGGCTTCAATTTGTTTCCACGCCCCATCATCTGCATCACACCTTCTACTAAAACTCTTCTTCTTCACCACAGTCCCACCATCCACTAAATCATCGTAGATTCCTGCACTCTGATCACATACAGTCTGCAATTCCAAACACAAAAACAAAACAGAGAAACACATTCAGACTATTTCGAGCAGAAGATGATCGGAGGAACAGAAAGCAATTGGAAAGTAGAATGTCTTACTGGAGCAGTACGTGGAGGCTGCCAGTACACTTCGGATGTCACCGTGGCCCAGTGTTCGCCGGCGGCCATGTCGCCCAACCCGTATCCGTGGCGAGTTGAGCCCGTATCCGTGGCGAGTTGAGGTCGACCCAGCCAGCTCCCCGCTCCCCTCTTCCTCATTGCCTCCACACCACGGCTGCTACCACGCTCCATCCCTGTCGCAGTCGCCGTGTGCGCCTCGACGTCGCCGTCGACGCCGCAGTCGCCGTGTCCGCCCGAAGAGAGCGCGCCTTCACCTCGCCAACTACCCGCTCCCCTCTTCTTGATAACCTCCACACGCCCGCTCCTACGCTTCTCCATCCCCGTCGCCGCCGCAGTCGCCTCTAGGGTTACGATCGCACGCCTCTTCCTTGGGTCCGGCCCATTTAAACGCAGACCGGGCTAGTTAATTAATATGTTTTTTTGTATTTTTTCGGCCGGTCCATAATGCGCGGCCTTTATTATACCCTACACGTCCAGATGCAACGACGTGGCCGCAATCTTCGAAGGCAGTTGCCGCCGCCTTCGTCGACCAGGAGTTGCCTACCTCGTCAACCAGCCCGCCGTCAACCAGCCGCCGTCAACCATCCTCTGGGCTGCCTCCGTCAACCAGACGCCGTCAACCATCGTATGTGCGGCCGTCAACCAGCCGCCATCGTCAACCAGCCGATCTCATAAACATGGAAGGTCTTGATGGTGATCAGGTAAATTTTACCAGTGTCATATACTGTATTTGTATCACAACTATACATTCTCATCATTATTTGTAATATGTCATCTCAACAGAATGTTCCAACAATTGGAATGAGTTTTGAGACTGAAGATAAGGCATATGAGTTTTATAATTCATACGCTAGGACCAACGGTTCAGTATAAGGAAAATCCACAAGAAACATAGGTTGGATGGAACTTTATGTTCTAGGTACTTGGAGTGCAGTAATGACTGTTTGAAAAGGACTAAAAGAGTGAATTGCCCAGCTCGTGTGCAATTCACCATCAGTCGAAGGTATATGGACTATTCAGAAAGTCCGGCTTGATCATAATCATGTTCTTGTAACCACAAATAATGAGGTGAGCTCGTAAAACTATATGTCGTTTATTTCTAAATTTTATTTTTCCTAACCGGCTCGGCAACACCAGCAGTTGTCATTGACGATCGACGAAGAAGAAGGTCCTATCGTTAAGGAGCCAAAACCAGAGCCAGAGCCAAAACCAGAGCCAGAGCCAAAACCAGAGCCTGAGCCAGAGCCAGAACCAGAGCCAGAGCCAGAACCAGAGCCAAAACCAGAGCCAGAGCCAGAACCAGAGCCAAAACCAGAGCCAGAGCCAGAACCAGAGCCAGAGACAGAGACAGTGTCCTTGATCATGAGGAGTTCCCCATATGTTGATCATAAGGTGAGCCTTTGTAAAAATAATTTCATGTAATCTGTAGATTAGGCCACCTATATTGTTACTGATTTTTTTCTTTCACAAATGTAGGACGAGTCTGACGAGATGGTGAACACCGTAAATCAGGTTGATTTTGGCGAAAAGGTATTTAAGAATCTGCAGGAAAAAACCATCGATGTTCTGGGCTGTTGGACTTTCAGATGTCCGTTCCATGAAGACATTCAATACGGTACAGTTCAAAGCCTACAAGATCATGCTAGAAACATGACGGAATATGGGAATACAGCTCAGATAAGGGCAAACCATAAGGCCTTGTTAAAGTACCTGAATAGTAATGATGCTGATGGCGATGCAAACGGCGTCACCGCGCGGTCTTACAGAAGGAGGAAGAGGACCTTGCCAACAAGGTTGTAGAGGAGCTGGATAATGGAACCATCCTTTTGTTTGAACTTTGGACTATCAGATGTCCATTTGACGAAGAGCCGGAAGACGGGCGCTGGGAAAGCCTTATAGATCATGCTAGACAGGAGAAGAGACATGGGGCTACAGCTCGGATTAGGGCGAACCATAAAGGCCTTGTTAAGGCACCTCATTAAGGAGGTCGACGATGATGATTTCTAATACTGTCTTTATTGTCACTATTTTTTATATTTCAGAAGACGGAATATGTGCCGGACGTCGTATTAATATATGTTTCAACTCTTATTATTGTATTCGATACATAATTTATAGATCACACAGAAGTAGCACGGCCGCAAAAATTCTTAGACTAAATTTACATTGTTTGGCTCTTTACACAAAAGTAGAACTTCGCTCTTTACATTCTCCATGGTTCACGGATGACAAAATGATTTCGGCAAATATATGTTCCCTGGAACGGTTAATTTCTCCCTGCAATAAATAATAGAGCACATGAGAAACACCATTTGTTTGAGCAAGCATAATACTGTCACATAGTAATGTAAAAAGCACCTGAGAGATTTCATGCGCCATTCTCCTCCCAGTTTTCCATGACCCTCATAACAAATAGTCCGCAGGAGTTGCTGTTATTACAAAAGTTGTATGTTAGAGCAAGTAATTGTGCACATATACCAAAGTGATTATGTACATAATATTCTCACTTATCGTTTTGCTTTGGCATGTGAATATAAGTTATGGGCCATCTGGACACATCCGGGTATTTAATAACTGCAGTTTTGTTGCCTTCATTGATATCTTTTGATAGCTCGGATCTCTGAAAAGGACAAACAGTTTCACTCAGTGCGTATAGTTAATAAGTATACAAAAATGATAGGGCAATAATATAACAAACAATGTTGTATGTTTTTACCAGTGTTTCGACGATATTCTTTGAAGCGTTAGTAGGAATTAACGAATCTAGAACCTGGAACTCCTTCTTCAATATGTGTAGTACCACGGTAATCCAGTGGTTGTTTATATTATAGGAAAATATGCCTATGTAACCATTACAATGTTAGCAACTTATAAATCAAGTATTATTGTTCGTTGTAGCAATCGTGCTTACCTTAGGACGCTTAAAATATTCCATTGAAACTCTCTCAAAGGCTCCCAGTACCAATGTTTCGCAGTGGTTCGTTGCCATAGAAAGTATCATGGCTGTTTTCCATGCCTTAACGAGTGCCGATCATTTCCGACTCGGGTTGACAAAACTGTCTCGTAGGCGTCGATGACCTATCGAAATAAAGTAGGTCCATAAAAGCAGTACAACATATCATTCTTAAGGTAGTACGTATTTAGGCTTACATGGCAAGTTAGACATTTATGGGCTAATATGTCGTTAAGATCTTCCACAGTCGCAAAATCTCCATCAGAATTTGTGAAAATTTTGAGCTTCTGAAATTCTTTTGATGTTGTCAATCGACGCACATACCGTACTGCCGCTTGTATGTGCTGTACTGGCAACGCATCCCCTTGCACATGACGTTTCTTCTCTTTACTCTCTTCAGCTGGATCGATTTCAGCACTCTGTTCTTTACAAGATTTATAGAGGACACCTTTCTTGCTTAGACTTTCCATAACTACCTGCAAATAAATATGTTACTCGTGCCGAGTGAGAAATAATATTTAGATAAAGGTTAGGGTATTGTGCTTGTTACCTCAGCACATGTTTTTGAACACATCAATATCTCCTTTTGAATTTCTTCGATGCTAAACAACATATGATTCATAATTTGCTGTTTCACTTTATTGCTTTTTGTATCTTTGCGTTTCCTGGACTTTGGTTTTAACTTTGGGAGAGGTTACCCATTCTGTGTATAAAATTATTTTTTGCATACAAAGTTAGTTACACTATTATCGAAAAAAATACAGTACAAAGTGCATGACGGATTTTTCGATACATGCTGTCGATGCCGTGCATGGCGGATTTTTTGTTGCATGGTGCTTGCCGTGCATGGCGGATTACCTCGCCTTTGTCGGTGTCGCGATTTTGCGGCAGTTGCCGGCAGCGGAGGAGGCTTTGTACGATGGAGGCGGCGAAGGTTGTGGACGATGGCCGCGGCAGAGGCTGCGGACGATGGCGGCGGCGGCGCCCACGTGATTAGAGTAGACGTGACGAGAGTAGTCTGTCGGCCGAAAAATAAGAAAAGCAAAAAAAAAAAGCCCACCTTAAGTTGGGCTAGGGTTCCACAGTCCAAGCAAACAGAGCACACGGCCGTTCGGTCGAACCAGTACATCTAGATGGGCCGGCCCATACGCTGCTCGCCAACTCAGGTATCCGGTCTGGATCCGGTAAACCGGTTTGTTAGCCGAGACAGCAATAACATACCACCCTCAAGATGAATAGTAAAAAAAATGCAAAAAAGTGTGAAACCTTGAAATTCTATATGTGTTCATTCATGACATGATGCGTGCCAATTTTGAAATGATTTGGAGGAGATCGAAAAAACCACCTTATTACAAAAATCGGTTTAAGTGAGATCAGACGGCCTCTCCCTAAAATTTTGAGTTTTTTTCGACCAACTCTAAATCACCCCAAATTTTAGTACAAGGTTTCTAACATGTAGAAAACATGAGTAGAAAAGAAAAAAATGAAAAAAAGTTAAGTTCACAATGTCCTTTTAAGGTAAGTTCCGAGATTTTAACCCAGTTTCACCAAGGCATTATAAATATTTAAAAATACAAAAAAAGTGTGAAACCTTGAAATTCTATATGTGTTCATTCATGACATGATGTGTGCCAATTTTGAAATGATTTGGAGGAGATCGAAAAAACCACCTTATTACAAAAATCGGTTTAAGTGAGACCAGACGACCTCTCCCTAAAATTTTGAGTTTTTTCGACCAACTCTAAATCACCCCAAATTTTAGTACAAGGTTTCTAACATGTAGAAAACATGAGTAGAAAAGAAAAAAAATGAAAAAAGTTAAGTTCACAATGTCCTTTTAAGGTAAGTTCCGATTTTAACCCAGTTTCACCAAGGCATTATAAATATTTAAAAATACAAAAAAGTGTGAAACCTTGAAATTCTATATGTGTTCATTCATGACATGATGTGTGCCAATTTTGAAATGATTTGGAGGAGATCGAAAAAACCACCTTATTACAAAAATCGGTTAAGTGAGACCAGACGGCCTCTCCCTAAAATTTTGAGTTTTTTCGACCAACTCTAAATCACCCCAAATTTTAGTACAAGGTTTCTAACATGTAGAAAACATGAGTAGAAAAGAAAAAAAATGAAAAAAGTTAAGTTCACACAAGCGGTTTCTGGTCTAAAGACCGGCCTGTTACCGGTCAACCGATACTCATGCCAGGACAGCAGCCGGATTCCCTGGATGTGTTCCGGCAGTACCGAAGGGGTTTCCGGTTATACTGCTGGCTACCAACCGATCCAGCGCAGAAAAGCCTGCAACGTCCATATTCTGATCTCACTTAACAGAAGTACATTATTACAGTCCCTAGGGCAGTATGTCACATGAAAGCAACTAAAATTCCGAAACTAAAACTCTGAAACATGAAAGCAACTAAAAAACCACTACCAACTTGTACTTCATGCTTGGTTCCTGCATTCAAGAGATATAAGCAATAAGAAAAGGTAATCAATCAGCCGTAATAATAACTCGAAAAAAATATTCTCTTACTTTGGATTAAGAGCGCATGTGGACATGTTATGTCCTGATAATCTGCAAAGTCCACAACCGTTTGGGAGGCGCCTCATCAAACCCCAACGGTCTTCCATTTTCGTCGTCGGATGATCGCCATTCTCGTCACCTTGCATGCCCTTCTTACGCCCGCCCCCTTTGTGGAAACTTTTTGAGGATCACCAACCGGAACTGAACGTACTTCGAAAGTCTTTGAATTCTCTTTGCTAGCATTGCTGGTCCCATCCTCGTTAACCTTGGGTACATGCTGATATGATATTATATCCTCTAAAGCATCTCTCAACTTTTCATCAGGAATGGGTTCTTGACAGCTACGGAGGCTGCTTCTGCCTGTAATTGGCTAATTTCACCATAAGCTACGCGTTCCTCTACGCTTGCCCAACCCCAGCTGAACAGATCACTCACGCGCTTTGATGGCAAGCCACCTCTTGCTTCCTTTGATAACCGTTTAAGAACACAACAGCTAGGCATCTTACTTAATTTCAAGTGCTTCAATACACGCAGGATATGCCTACATGGGATCCCCTTCCGAAGCATTCTCCTGCAATTGCACTTTATAGATTCAACCAAATCAGCGGGGGTATACTCCACAATAAATGTGCGGTGTAGGTTGCTGTTATCTTTCCATGACACCAGAAACTTTCTATATCCATTATTCCCCACTATTTCCTCACCAATTTCTAGGCTGCCGATCTTTTTCAGTTCTCCTTGCAAAATATAAAAATTCTCATGAGTGAATACATCTGCACATGCCTTCTCAACATCCTTTGAATCGGTAATTGGCACTGGTGTAGATGTCTAATAGAGTTGTCATGTGCCTCCGTTTCGCGGAGACGAATAGTACAGTTCTCAAGTGCAAAACCAAATCGACCAGTGTCAGACCGAAGTTTAGGTGAGTATGAAGACATGAATTCAGACTTTCACTTCTCTGGTTGCTTTTCATGCCAAGGAAAAATCCATCCGAAAGATAAGAGGCGGCCCAATACCGCTTCATCTTATACATCCTTCGCAGCCACGACTTTGTTCGGGGTGTTTGCCATTTTTGAACATACGCTTTCCATCCCGTCTCCCATACTGCATGTGATGACGTGTTGTATATAAGTGACCTGAACTCTTTCAAAGAGTTATAATTCAAGTGTTTCTGCATATTCTTTTCAATGTGCCATGAACATAACCGGTGCCTCACGTCTGGCAAAACCTTCCGGATAGCCTTCATCATCGCAGCGTCTCCATCAGTGATTATCGACTTCGGTTTGTTCTGACACATTGCTCTCAAGAATGTCTCCAGCAGCCACTCAAATGTTTCTACTTTCTCATCTGATACAACGGCACACGCAAAAACCGTTGTCTTACGGTGATTATTTATTCCGACAAATGGAATGAATGGCATTGCATAGCGATTCATCTTGTACGTGCTGTCAAAAATCACTACATCACCAAAATCTTGGTAGTCTAGACGTGATTGGGAATCACACCAGAACATCTCAGACGTCCTTCTTTATCCGTCCTATACTCAAAGAAGAACTCGGATCCCTCTCCTTTCTTCCTTCCATGATGCCAACGGCTGTGGCAGCATCTCCGTTCTGTAGGAGCTTCCTCTTCTCCATACAGCACATGTTATATATATCCCTCCTGGTAAATCCTACCATGTCATAACCTCCATATCTGCTGATAAAGTTTTGCATGATCATATGTTTTCTAATCCCAGCCGCTCCCAGTGCTATAATCTCCGCCTTCTGAAAATCTTTGATCTTTCTATGTGACCAGAGAAATGGGACTTCATCAATCGAGCTAGGACATGGTTGTGATCGTCCATAAAACTTTGCAACATACCAAACCTTACGGGAAATATGAAACTTCACCGTGAGCTCCGCCTTGCAGTTGCACCGACTCTCTGGTCTTAGCCTCCGTGTGCGACCTTCCATGGTCAACCTCTCTTTCTGGCGTTTCCCTTCCCTTGAGCACACAAACTTTCTCAACCGTATTTCTTTTGTACCACCTTTTCTTCTCTTAAGCCCCTCCTTCTGATGCTGAAGCCACGCTGTTTCGCATAGTTGTTATAGAAATCGTACCACTCCCCGTCGGAGTTAAATGTCGTGGACTTATCTTCCAGTAGTTATCCAGTGATTTTTGCTGATCTTCAACAGTCTCTATGTCTACGACCAGTTCGTGATCGTGGTCATCATAACCAACCACCTACACAGACAATTATAACTTGAGTGTATAACTTTTTGTAGCACAATTGCGACAAATTGAGGATCTTACAAAATTATCACCATACCTGACTCATGTTATCAGCACACGATTCATCCGTCTCTCCCTCTGAATCGGTGTACTCAATTTCATTTACATACAATAAATTTACCTACATAATTTAAAAACAAAAGGACTGTAAGTTTCAATGTTGTCACTTGCAATAGAGAAAAATCGAAATACACACGACTCACGTTATTATTATCAGCTTCATCACCGACAACATGGTCGTCCTCCGGTGGAAAAATTGAGTAGGAAGAATAAGGCACTTGCTCTTCTTCATTATCTTGGTTAGTACCAACTAGTTGGTTCTCCTCTGGAGGATCAGTTGCGTATGATGGCCAAGAATCGACCACGTCATCATTCTCATCCACATTTATATGGTCGTCCTCGTACGACCAAGATTCAGCGCTGCCATTAGAGACGTCGTTGGCATTCTCACTTATATCATCATTGCTATCAGGTGCATTGCTATAAGAGCTGAATTCATCCATCCCTGCAATTTATGTACACAATAATTTTTTTTACAAACTATTGAATTAGACATAATTAAACAACTGCAAGATTTTCTTGTTCGCAACTTCATCTAGATCAGAAATATGGCATTGGCTGAACTATGCTGACATACTAGTGCTGTGACATTACTCGTGACAACATAGTTCAGAAAAGCACTCACCGTGTGAAGCAATAGAACTTCGACCTAGATGTAGACTTCCTCCTCGTGTAGAGGTACAGACACAGCGGTTTGATGGTGAAGAGGTCGCCGATCAACCGGAGATCGAGGGGGATGTGACGACGTCGCCCTCGTGAAGACGGCGATCGGGTGAGAGGAAGTAGACGGCGCGGCCTACGAGGAGGCGGCGAGTTGCGGCGACACCACACTGCCGCCTAGATCGGCCGGCGGAATTGGCGCCTGGATCGCGCAGCGGCCTCTGGATGTCGATCGGCCGGCGGAATTGGCGACTGGATCGCGCGGCGGCCTCTCGATGTCGATCGGCCGGCGGGAAGGCTACGTCGGTCGATCGGCCGCTACGCCGCTACGCCGCCGGTTCAAAAGAACGTGCGTGCTGCATGTCACAGAAACCGAGTTCAATTATGATTCTAATACAAAGAAAAACCTAGGTTGATTTCGATTGAAAAGTATAAATAAAAAGCCCAATAGGCCTACCAAAACAGATAAGTGGCTCTAGTCTAGTGGTTTGCTATGCGTGCGGCTACCTGTAGACCCAGGTTCGATTCCTGGGTTTTGCTAATTTGTTTACTTATTTTAGACTGGCTTGTATCCAAGCCAGCGGATCGGCTCGTTTTGACCGCGGCTCATTCAGCTGAGCTCGTTTAGCTGCGGCTTGACTCGTTTAGCTGCGGCTTGACTCGTATTTCTACGTTTAGGAGAGGCCGGGGGGAGGACCGAAGCAAGCGTGATTCCCGAGAGGTGTCCCCTTTGTGATCGAATTCTCCATGAGGGCAGAAGGAGGATATTGTCCGTCCAAAGAGGATCTGCCATCAACTCCAAACTATGCCTGCGTCAGCGGCAACAACTCTTGTACCAACATAACCCTCGAAGGATATGTCTGCAATTGCTTGGATCATTATGAGGGCAACCCTTACATTGTTAATGGATGCCAAGGTACGTACATAGTTGCACGCGTTAAATTATACTACTACATATACAGACTTATTTAGTTACTCTGCACTGATTACTTAGATATATCTTTAACCTCAGTTTGTCTTAATTCAGACATCAACGAGTGCAAGCAGACAGCATTGTATCCTTGCTCCAGCGACGGGATCTGCAAGAACCGGCTAGAAGGCTATGACTGTCCATGCAGATCTGGAATGAAAGGCGATGGCAAAAAAGGAACTTGCACAGAGAATGCGCAGAAATTCCCCCTAGCTGCAAAGGTGATTGTAGGTAAGCACTAATTAAACTAGCATACCGTAACAGTTAATTACGGCCATCTATTTCTTGTGGTAGCTAGTATATGAAGTAAATTGCATTTTAAGTACAACTGGGCCACCTATACATAAACTCTCTATTTGTTTCTTTCTCCTATCCATATGGAATTGGCAGAGTACTTGCCTTATACGGTAGAAAAAAAGGTAGTGAACTGGGCCAGCCTTTGGGGACATAAATGACAGTAATAACAATGACAATGCACCATCCAGCTATTCGCTTACTAATAAAACAAGGATTCAGCCTATAGTGAGAATGCACCCTTCCCCGTCAAATACCTCGGGATTCCCCTGACGGTCCGACAGCTACCGACCTCCACACTCCAACATCTGGTGGACAGTTTAGCTGCTCGCCTTCCCACTTGGAAGGCTTCCATGATGCTTAAGGCTAGTCGCCTTGCCCTTGTCAGATCAGTGCTTGCGGCGATCCACCTCGACCAGATCATTGTGCGTACGAGGGCACGGCGTACGGGCAGCCACGTCAACTAGGCTAAGGTTTGTCATCCGGTGAGATATGGTGGCCTACGAATCACGGACCTTGCCCGCGCAGCGACTAACCATCACACACGTTGGATCTGGACAATCGCACGGACCTGCTGAGACTATGGCGCGGACTCGATATGCAGTTCTCAAGAGACATGCTCTCAACCAAGATGGTGGTAGGCAATGGAGTGACAACTCTCTTTTGGGTGGACAGCTGGCTAGATGGTAAGGCTATCAGGGAGATAGCTCCGGATCTGTTCGCGCTCTCGAAGCGCGCTCAGAAGCGTCGTACAGTGAGGAAGGCATTTTTGGAGAGTTGTTGGATTGCTGACATCCAGGGCGCGAGTTCGCTGGCACTTCGACAATGAGTGCAACCGTCGGTTAGGGTGTGCCGCGTCCAGAGTGCTGCTGTGGGCATGTGGCGATGGACGAGAGATGTGCAGCACCTTCCAAGTCTTGCTACAAGACCCTCTTTCAAGGTGCAATTGTATCAAGATCCTGGAAGCTCAACTGGCGCTTGTGGGCTCCTGAACATGTCACGTTCTTCGGTTGCCTTGCATGCCAGGACTACTGTGCGATGGGGGATTGGCTGGCGTGATACGGCCTCCAACACACCCTCGCTGCCCGCTGCCTTGCACCCCCCCCCCCCCCCCACCCTGCGCGCTCGCTTTGCGCAAAAGCACTTCGTTTTGTTAACCATGCTCACGGGGTGGTGGATTTGGAAGCAGCACAATGCAGCCATCTTCGATAACGTGCTTCCCAACACATCTAGTCTCCTCGACACTATATGATCCGATGCTCCTGCTAGATTGTTCGGCATATGTGATCCCCCCCTCCCGCCGGAGCTTAGCTCTTCCAGAGCTCGTAAATAACTCTATTTTTCCTCTATGCATCAAAACGCAAAGCTTTTGCGTTTCCATGAAAAAAATCTGGTTTTGTTGCACACTTTGTAGCTCTGCTTTAAATTTCATCACATAAATCCTTACACCACTTTACAAATCATTTCACTTACTATCAATCCTTTTCAATTACTTCTAGTTGATGCAAGTATTCTGTTATTTTAAGTGAATAGAGGGAAATAGCGTGTCAAGTTAATTCATCTATTGCCTCACAATTTTTCTTTTGCTTAACTGAGATGCTATATGTTCAGTAGCAGTGAGCTCGACATTGTTTAATTAAAATTCTCACTACCAAGCACTTTCCCAGGCCTGGCTGCGTTGATTATAGTCTCCCTTCTCATGGTTATGGTGCGTCAACAACTGAAACTGAAAAGGTTCTATGAACAAAACGGTGGTCAAGTACTAAAAGGTGTAAAGAATATAAGGATCTACACAAGGAAACAGCTGAAAGAAATAACAAATAACTACAAGCAAATCATTGGAGAGGGACACTTTGGTAAAGTTTATATCGGGGCTTTGAAGGATAAACAACTAGTGGCCATAAAGAAGTCGATCAAAGTTGACAAGGATAGGAAGAAGGAATTCACCGATGAGGTTATAATCCAATCTGAAATGAGGCACAAGAACATTGCTAGGCTCCTAGGCTGTTGCTTAGAGCTAGATGTTCCTATGTTGGTGTATGAGTTTGTAGCAAGAGGGAGTCTGTATGACGTTCTCTTTGGATGCAGGGATAGCATTCCAGTGGATACACGCCTTGAAATTGCTATTGGATCAGCTGAAGGCCTAACATATATGCATTCAGCAGGGGAGAGTACCATTCGTCATGGCGATGTTAAATCTGCCAATATTCTTCTTGATGAAAATTTCACACCAAAAGTTTCAGACTTTGGGACATCGAGACTGCTTGCCAGAGGAAAAGCCGAGAAGACTGAACTTGTTATTGGAGACATGAGCTACATAGATCCAGTATATATGGAAGAAGGGATCGTCACACAGAAGAACGATGTTTACAGCTTTGGAATTGTTCTCATAGAGCTTATTACAAGGAGGGCCGCAACATATGATGACAAGAGGAGCTATGTTGCAAATTTTGTCCAAGCTTGTCTAGATGAAAGATCAAGAGTATTTATCGATAATGATATTACAAGTGAGGTGGATATTAAGATTTTGGAAATGGTCAGTGGGGTGGCCGTGGAGTGTCTGAAAGATGATCCAGAAGAACGCCTAGACATGAAACAAGTGGAACACCGTCTCCTCCAAATTATTGGAGGATATCCACAACATGGTCAGGAGAGGAACAACCGGGGGAACCTGAGTCCTATTCCGGATGATGTTGCTTTGCTTAAGAGTTGGAAAACTGAAGCAACTGCAGATTAAATCAAGCATCCTGTATGTGGGGCCATCACTACCAAATGACTGCTATTACCTTAGGGGGCCATGTCAATCAGCTGCACTTGTTTTAATCGGGATGCTCCCTTCCGTCGTCTAGCCACAACATACACTCTGCCAATATTCTACATATTTATCTGGTTATGCAAATGTTGATTGTTCAGATAAATTTTAATAGTTTTAATATGCCCCGAGATTAGTGCCAAAAAAATAAGTTTTGTACCACTACCCATGTATTTGGAGTAGAGTAACATTAGTTCTGTGCTCTTCAATATTCCAATGTGATTGTCCTGTGTGTTGCTAGCCAATGATGATTATTATTTTTTGACTACTCCGATGGTGATATTTGAGAGATGCAAACTTTTTATTAAGAGAAATTAAAAAAGAGTCATTTATCGAATTGCCCACAGAGGGTCACTTGTACTCGGTTTTACCCCTAGTGCCGAATCGACCTCAGTTTTGCCCCTAGTCCGTGCGCAACCACTATGGAGAGGCTGGAACGGTAAGTTTGGAGTCGTGTCCGTTAGTCGAAGTGGGCCCGGAGGAGTCAGGATCCGTTTGGCGAAGTGGGACCGCGTGGGACTGCCAGTTCGCTGAAACCGTCCGGAGCTTACAGGTGGGACCGGTCAGTTGGTTGACTAATCTGAATAGTCCACACCCGAGCTTCCCGCCACAACCGTCGTGCACTGCCGCCCAATTTAGTTGCCCCGCCGTCGTGCGCTGCCGCTCTCGCCGCCGCCACCTCCGCACCAGCACCTGCTGCGCCACGAGCACCTGCGGCACCACCACCACCTGCGGCACCACCACCACCTGCTCCGCCGCCACCTTCCTCAGCCAGCGCGCCACCGCCACCTGTGTCGCCACCTGTGCCGCAGACAGCAGCACGCATTTGCGCCGCCAGCACCACCTGCACCACCTGCACCGCCGCGGCCGTTCCGCGTGGCCACCTGCTTCACCGCCGGGCCGTCCTGCGACGCCGCTGGTGGGGCGCTCGTTCCACCACTCTGCCCGCCACCTGCTCGACGAAATGGATAGGAATGAAATGGAGAGCGGCCGCGCCGTGGGGCCGGAGACACGCCGCGTCCGATTGGGTTCCCACTTGGTAAGTACTGAGCTTTGAATTATCGATTAGACACGGATGCCATTGATTTGCAGCTGATTGCGTCTCTGTTTTCGTGGGTTAGGATGGAGTTGCGGTTTGCTTTCTCGGTGCACGTTAGAAGGGAGCGATACATCGTCGATGCAGACAGTAAGAAGAAATACCAAGGAGGTTTCAATTATTCGGTCCCAGTGGATTGTAACTGGAGTTTCAGACAATTTGGGGAGATAGTTTGCAGCCCATATCCTTGGGGTTTGCATGATGAAGTGGAATTTAGATACTTTGATGGGGAAAAAGATTGGATCAAAATTAGTAATGATGAAGAGCTCGCTACCATGTTTGCTAAGCATAAGGAGGCAGAGAATTTTAATGTGAAGCTGCAAAATGATGTGGTTGTGCCGGCAGTTGTGGCGGGTTCATCTTTTCTGGCAGGACCATCACGTCGTACTGCCAACTCCAGCCAGAACAGTTCAAAACCAGCTCGACGTGGTGGCTCGACAAGTGTGGGCACTGGGAAAAGGGTTGAAGTCGCTGTGGAGGAGGATGCCTGCATGTCTGCGGATGATGAAGAGAGGCTATATCCTGATGTTATTAGGAATTTAAGACAGACACAGACACCTCAGGTTGAAATCCAATATCAGTCTGACAGTGACAGTGACAATGACGAAGAGGAAGACAGGACACCTGTTGAATGGAACCCTGAGAACCCTCTATGGAAGAAGGTTGCATTTTTTCTTCCATGGCTGAGTGTAGAAATGCACTTGTGACGTACTGCATGAAGGTAGAACGTGCCTTTGTAGTTGACAAGAGCGATAAAAGGCGCTACACCGTGCACTGTGTGTCTGAAAATTGTCAATGGAGGCTGCACGCATCTAAAATGCGGGGCAGCAGCAATGTTCAGGTAAAAGTGAACCCTTTTCCCCACACATGCGAAGAATCAACCCTTAGGAAGCAAACAATCAGCAGAGCCAAGTCAAGATGGGTGGCGGATGAAGTAAAAAATGGGTGGCAGAAAACCATCAAGTGAGTGCAAAGCAATTGCAGAAAAACATGAAAGACAAGTTCAAGATAGATTTACCATACATGAGGTGTTCACTGGTAAAAACAAAGCATTGGAATCTATCCATGGTAACTGGAATGGAAGTTTTCAGTTGTTGTATGCATTCAAAGCTGAAGTGGAGAGGGCAAGCCCAGGCAGTGTTGTTGAAATTGATCACCACGCCGTGGATTACACATTGAAGAAAGTGACAAGGACCAAGCAATGCTTTAGGAGGGTTTTTGTGTGCTTTGAAACTTGCAAAATGGGTTTTTTGGTAGGCTGCAGGCCTTATTTGGCTATTGATGCTACTTTTCTCACAGGGAGGTTTAAAGGCCAGCTAGTAGCAGCTTGTGCAGTTGATGCACACAGTTTTGTTTTTCCAGTTGCCTACGGTGTGCTGGAGACAGAGTCCGAGGAGAGCTGGACATGGTTTTTGCAGAATCTGCGCCGGGCTATTGGACATCCCAATGGATTGGTAATCCACACAGATGCATGCAAAGGTTTAGAAGTGGCCGTGGATAATGTGTTCCCAGGAGTAGAGCACAGGGAATGTATGCGTCACCTTGCTGCAAATTTTGTGAAGAAATTCAAAGGAAAGTTTTATACCGATCATTTATGGCCTGCATCTTTGACTTGCAGTGTCAGGAAGCACAACTACCACATGAGGCAGTTGTACACAAAAGAGAAAGTGAAGGAATACTTGGAAACACACCACTCGAAGCTATGGTCTAGAAGCCAATTCAGTGAATTGAGCAAAGTTGACTATGTGCACAATAATCTTGCAGAATCTTTCAACTCAACGATCCGGAAACATAAGGATCTTTATTTGGCTGATTTGCTTGACAAGATAAGGATAGAATACGCCGAGAAATTTCATTTCCGTCTTGAAATAGCTAATGCAAAATTCATGGGCCACATTATTATCCCGAATGTGATGAAGGCGTTGAAGCAGAAAACTGTGGGCTTGACTATGAACATGAGATTTGTCTCGGATACCAAATCAGAGGTATCATTCTTTGATAAAAGTAACAAAGAATGGAGATATCCAGTGGATTTAGAAGCGAAAACTTGCAGTTGTAGGCAATGGCAGATAACTGGTTTGCCATGCATTCATGCCTTGTTTTTCATCACTTCTCTCACAGGTCCAGCAGGGGATATACAGCAGTATGTCCATGATTACTACTCTGTAGCAATGTTCAGAGCCACATATGCACATGCCTTGCCTGCTTTGGAGGGAAAACAGCAGTGGGATAGAGTGGATCCTGGATTCAAACTTTGTGCTCCGGTTCTGAAGAGAGCTGCAGGTAGACCGAGGAAGAGTCGACACCGCCGTCGCAGTGAAGGTGGAGGTGGAGCGAGGGTGCGTAAGTGCACAAGGTGTGGTGGGACCGGTCATTTCGGCAAATATTGTGATAACGCAGTCGATCCATTTGGAGAGAGTATGCCTGATGAAACTGATGGTCAGCAGCCGGATGCAGCATTTGAAAATGATGTTCAGCAGTCAAGTGATTCAGATGATGCTCCAGAACAACAAAATGATGATCAAGTACATGATCCTCCAGATGCTCCAGCTGCTCCAGCTGATTATTCATATGATCAAGTCCATGATGCTCCAGATGCTCCAGCTGATGATTCATATGATGATCAAGGATATGATGCTCCAGATGCTCCAGCTGATGATTCATATGATGCTCCAGATGCTCCAGCTGATCCGCTGGATGCTCCATTGGATGATTCTGCCATGATCTCACAAGTTTCATTGGATGCTCCATTGGATGATTTTGCCATGGACACACAAGTTTCAGTAGATGCTCCATTGGATGATTCTGCCATGATGTCACCAGTTACAAGCTTAGATGGGTATGTAAATCCTGCCATGATCTCACCAGTTTTGATTTTTCATTTTTTTTTTTTTTATTTATCATGATCCTTTATGTTTTGTACAGATCTGGTGTAGTTTCAAAGAAGAAAGCCAAGGTACCGACTACCAAGAGGAGAAGACCAGAAGCTGTGAGCAAGATGAGCACAAGGAGCAAAGCGCCACCAAAACAGCCAAGGATCACAAAGAAGCCCCGACGCTATTTGGACTAAGTTGGTGTTGTATTTCTGTTGAATAATGTTGTATTTATGTTGACTGGTGATGTATCTAAGTTAGAACATAGTTGAATAATGTTGAATAATGTTGGATGATGTTTGAATAATGTTGGATTCATGTCATTTTGATTTTTTTTGAATTATTTATGCTCATTTGAAACCATCGATGTGGTCTCATGAGAAATGTGCTTCAAATGAGGTGCGAAGCTAGGGTAAACACCCCCGTTTGTAATTTCATGAAAAATTCTATCTTGTCAAAATTATCCAAATAAATTTGAGGAGCAACTATATCGCAAATAACAACATGGTGCGTTGGATTCATGTCATTTTGATTTTTTTGAATTATTTATGCTCATTTGAAACCATCGCTATATTCTCATGAGAAATGTGCTTCAAATGAGGTGTGAAGCTAGGGTAAACACCCCCATTTGTGCTTCAACAATTTTTGGCATCTCGTCTACATCAGCCAAATTAATTTCCTACACAACTATTGTACATATATAGTGTAAATCTGAAGTTTCGTTATGTTTTCAATAATTCTTCTATTTTTTTTTAATATTTTATTTAAATAACATGGTTTAATAGAAAATTCATATATAAAACAGATAAAAATCATCGCTCTAGTAAATATGAAGTTTCATTATGTTTTGAATAAGGGTATTCTTCTATTTTTTATTTAAATAACAAGGTTTAATACTTAACAGCAAAGAAATCATATGTAGAACATATAGAAACCATCCATCCATGTGGCCAACGGACCAACCAATCAGAGCGCAGGACGAGCGTCTCGCGGATCGCTGTGACTGCGAGCGCATCCGTCCGATGCACGATTCCTTCTAGAAGGCGTCGATCCAACAGCCCAGGTCGAATCTCTGTGTTTCCTTCTAGAAGCTTTTCGGCTGGTCAAACAGAGGGTTGACCAAGCTTGAAATGAGCATAAATAATTCAAAAAAAATCGAAAAAATATATTGGCGACGCACATAGTAGTGTTCTGTCATATAGTAACGAGAAAAAAATATAAACCTGTCTTATAAAGGAACGAAAAAACCTTGTGTAACATATGATATCTTGAACAGTCTAGTAGAGAGTTCAAGATAATGAATGAGTTTCAAACCTTTTGAACTCAAATAAGGTCAAAATCTCACCAAAGCTTCATTTTGGTGTGACTAAGAAAGATCCAAAGTTATTTTTTCATTTTGATGTTTTAAACTTGTTTTATTTACGATTTTCGATTAAACCATTATTATTCAAAAGAAAATAAATAATACGAATATTCATCCAATAAATTTTTGGGCTTCGGAATTGCATTATATAGGTCTAATACAAGTCTAGTAAAAATATAAATAGGATTTATAAACATTAGAACGAAATCCATCACTAAAATGAGATTCCTCGAATACACGACTAGAGATTTCAAAGAATAAGAGGTGGAAACATTGTGAATCTTCCGAAGAGGTGGGTTCTACCTTTTTGTTTTGTGTTCCTATGGGCTATCCTAGCACAACCAAGCAAATAGTTCCACATTGCTACCCCCTTTCGACGTTGTTACCGCGTGTTTCCGTATAAGTCCGGTATTTCTCCAGCGGGGCTAGGGTTTTCACCGGGAGGGGGGCTACGGAGCGTATGGATCCCAACACAAGCTAGGGGGTGCCATACCATGTTAGTATAGGTGTGTTGTGTGCTTTGTATGTCCAAGATTCTCTGGGGTGTGACCCGGCTTCACCGGCATCCACTTCTCTCTCGTAGGCGATTACAGGGTGAAACTCCCGTATCGGACCAAACACCGTGAATCTTCCGAAGAGGTGGGTTCTACCTTTTTGTTTTGTGTTCCTATGGGCTATCCTAGCACAACCAAGCAAATAGTTCCACATTTCTACCCCCTTTCGACGCTGTTACCTCGTGGTTCCGTATAAGTCCGGTATTTCTCCAGCGGGGCTAGGGTTTCACCGGGAGGGGGGCTACGGAGCGTATGGATCCCAACACAAGCTAGGGGGTGCCATACCATGTTAGTATAGGTGTGTGTGCTTTGTATGTCCAAGATTGCTCTCTGGGGTGTGACCCGGCTTCACCGGCATCCACTTCTCTCTCGTAGGCGATTACAGGGTGAAACTCCCGTATCGGACCAAACACCGTGAATCTTCCGAAGAGGTGGGTTCTACCTTTTTGTTTTGTGTTCCTATGGGATATCCTAGCACAACCAAGCAAATAGTTCCACATTGCTACCCCCTTTCGACGCTGTTACCGCGTGTTTCCGTATAAGTCCGGTATTTCTCCAGCGGGGCTAGGGTTTCACCGGGAGGGGGGCTACGGAGCGTATGGATCCCAACACAAGCTAGGGGGTGCCATACCATGTTAGTATAGGTGTGTTGTGTGCTTTGTATGTCCTAGATTCCTCTCTGGGGTCTGACCCGGTTTCACCGGCATCCACTTCTCTCTCGTAGGCGATTACAGGGTGAAACTCCCGTATCGGACCAAACACCGTGAATCTTCCGAAGAGGTGGGTTCTACCTTTTTTTTGTGTTCCTATGGGATATCCTAGCACAACCAAGCAAATAGTTCCACATTGCTACCCCCTTTCGACGCTGTTACCGCGTGTTTCCGTATAAGTCCGGTATTTCTCCAGCGGGGCTAGGGTTTTCACCGGGAGGGGGCTACGAAGCGTATGGATCCCAACACAAGCTAGGGGGTGCCATACCATGTTAGTATAGGTGTGTTGTGTGCTTTTTATGTCCAAGATTCCTCTCTGGGGTCTGACCCGGCTTCACCGGCATCCACTTCTCTCTCGTAGGCGATTACAGGGTGAAACTCCCGTATCGGACCAAACACCGTGAATCTTCCGAAGAGGTGGGTTCTACCTTTTTGTTTTGTGTTCCTATGGGCTATACTAGCACAACCAAGCAAATAGTTCCACATTGCTACCCCCTTTCGACGCTGTTACCGCGTGTTTCCGTATAAGTCCGGTATTTCTCCAGCGGGGCTAGGGTTTCACCGGGAGGGGGGCTACGGAGCGTATGGATCCCAACACAAGCTAGGGGGTGCCATAACATGTTAGTATAGGTGTGTTGTGTGCTTTGTATGTCCAAGATTCCTCTCTGGGGTGTGACCCGGCTTCACCGGCATCCACTTCTCTCTCGTAGGCGATTACAGGGTGAAACTCCCGTATCGGACCAAACACCGTGAATCTTCCGAAGAGGTGGGTTCTACCTTTTTGTTTTGTGTTCCTATGGGATATCCTAGCACAACCAAGCAAATAGTTCCACATTGCTACCCCCTTTCGACGCTGTTACCGCGTGTTTCCGTATAAGTCCGGTATTTCTCCAGCGGGGCTAGGGTTTCACCGGGAGGGGGGCTACGGAGCGTATGGATCCCAACACAAGCTAGGGGGTGCCATACCATGTTAGTATAGGTGTGGTGTGTGCTTTGTATGTCCAAGATTCCTCTCTGGGGTCTGACCCGGCTTCACCGGCATCCACTTCTCTCTCGTAGGCGATTACAGGGTGAAACTCCCGTATCGGACCAAACACCGTGAATCTTCCGAAGAGGTGGGTTCTACCTTTTTGTTTTGTGTTCCTATGGATATCCTAGCACAACCAAGCAAATAGTTCCACATTGCTACCCCCTTTCGACGCTGTTACCGCGTGTTTCCGTATAAGTCCGGTATTTCTCCAGCGGGGCTAGGGTTTCACCGGGAGGGGGGCTACGGAGCGTATGGATCCCAACACAAGCTAGGGGGTGCCATACCATGTTAGTATAGGTGTGTTGTGTGCTTTGTATGTCCTAGATTCCTCTCTGGGGTCTGACCCGGCTTCACCGGCATCCACTTCTCTCTCGTAGGCGATTACAGGGTGAAACTCCCGTATCGGACCAAACACCGTGAATCTTCCGAAGAGGTGGGTTTACCTTTTTGTTTTGTGTTCCTATGGGCTATCCTAGCACAACCAAGCAAATAGTTCCACATTGCTACCCCCTTTCGACGCTGTTACCGCGTGTTTCCGTATAAGTCCGGTATTTCTCCAGCGGGGCTAGGGTTTCACCGGGAGGGGGGCTACGGAGCGTATGGATCCCAACACAAGCTAGGGGGTCAACGCACTGTACCAACTATCTCTAAAAATGTCTAGAAATGACATGGCCGAGTAGTGCAGACAGCACCCGTCTAGACTATTGTACATGCACTAAAACAGAGGGAACCCGATCCTCTTACTTTGCCCACCTTATGTTCTCTGACTTTCTCCCATGACACGTGGGTCCGGTGTGTGATGGGCTCCATTTGTCAGTGACCTAAAGTCAGAGGATCGCGTCTCGGCGTCTGCAGGCCGTTGCCGCCGTAGTTTGCATGCATGGACTCTGTCTGCACCGTTCCTTACGATCAAACGGTCGAAAATGACGCAGGTGCATGGACGTGGTGTTTTGGCTCAATGTAACTGCATGCAACAACCGACACTGTCTACTCGGGCCCCGTGCACCTCCCCGGTGCATGCACGCCTCGTTTTTTCGGAGTAAACAACACGTGGCAGAAGAAGAAAAATCGAGTGAACGTCGAGTCGCATTTGCAGCAGCCCTGCACGCCTCCTTTCAGAAACACAAGTCGCGTCGCATTTGCAGCGACGCAGCCCTCCACGCATAAGATACGCATCAATGCATATGCAGCGAGGCACGATATGGCGTGAGACTTTGGATTTCTTCTCTTCACCTCTTTAATACACGCATGCAACGTCAAATCATTTTGACTCCCTAAGCGCTCAGTCCTACACCTAGGCCTGTTCTACCACCGCATTGACCATGCATCGACTGTACTTTCCACACTGCATCCTACGTTTCACACAGTTTGCTTCATCTACCCCAATAAATTCACGTCTCATCGTGTATTTAAATAGCCCGTTTCTCTTCCTCCATCTTCTCATCACTCTCCAGCCTTGCCTTCTCATCTCCCTTCAAGCCCCGCCCGCCCCGAACACCATGTCTTCCTACTCTCTCCCCTCAAGCCCCGAGTCCGTCTCCGACGAGGACAACCACCCCAAGGCTCGGCCTTGGTACGAGCCCGACTGGACGCCGGAGGAGATGGGCCTCGTGCCCGTCGAATCTCCCAAACGGGAGAAATCGCCGTCGACCGACGTCCCCGACAGCGACGAGCCCGCCGCCGACGCCAACAACCTCTCCCCCAAGACGAAGAACCGCCTCCTCAAGAAAGAGGAGCGGCTGGAGAAGAAAGAGATCGAGAAGGAGGAGAAGAAGGAGGAGAGGGAGGAGAAGGCTCTCCGGGCCCGCATCAAGAGGGCCCGGAACGACGTGGAGAGTGGCAGGAGGCGAACCACCGCGCCCGGATCGACGACGAGATCAAGATCAGGGCGGCGGAGTGGAAGAAGTAGGCCAACCGCCGGCGGTTGGCCGGATGGCCGGAAGGGCGCCCGCATGCATGCAGGGCGGTTAGGGTTTAGGGCTAGCTAGGCCCTTTTTTTTCTAGTAGATGTAATGTCCGACGGGCCCCACTGAATATATGTAAGTGGGGCCAATATTATCCATATATATAATATCCATGTTTAATTATGTTTGCCAATTAATTTATTTTTAAATTCTATTTGCCCAAATGAAGTCAATGTTTATATTATATTTCCCCCCGTTTAAATTGAGTTGAGCACAGTATATTTTATATTATTAATACGAATAATTTGATGGTTTAATAAATGGATAATGCGTAGTCTGCATGTAGTGATTAATAAATATAAATTTTCTTTTTTTTGAAGAAAATTAATAAATATAAATGGATAACGTGTAGTCTACATGTTGACATTGGGCCTCATGTGACATTGGGCCGCAAGGAACGGTCAACAGGTGGGGCCAGGTGGGGCCCACATGCAGCACCAACCGTCAACATCTGGAGCACACAAACCGCGCCAACGCTCAACTGCTGGGGCCCACAGGCCGCCAACTGTTCTATGTTGGGTCCCACAGGTCAGGATTCTAACGGGGGCTGAAAGTAACGGTGGAAGCCGCCAAAGCAGTCCTTGCGCACTGACTAGGGGCAAAACTGAGGTCGATTCGGCGCTAGGGGTAAAACTGAGGTCGTGGTGCCAACTGAGGGCACCTTGTTAATTATCCCATTAAAAAACCCAGAAATATTTCTCTGCTTGGTTGGTCACCTGGCTTCCTGCAAAATAATCCTCTTTGTCCGTAACTTGAGAGGCTTGGACATCTTGGCGATTCTGTGAAGCCGTAGCATGGGCAGCGTATCGGTGATCCAAGAACATACGCTCTTGGAACGAGCTGGCGGAAGCTTGGAGGGAGGGTGAGTGAGGAAGCACCTCAGCGCATTATGTCGAACAGCTGGTGGGCGCGAAGCAAGACCACTGAGCCACTAGGAACACGCACGAACCATGTCTAAGTTATCACTGGAGGAGAGAAAAGAAGTTTGCATACGGGCCTACCAATGAGGGACTTTTTGGTCCTGCAGGCGGCGGCGAGAACAGCGTATGCCAGTGCCGGCGGCATTTTGCCTGCAGGGGGTGGGCACAAGGCAAAGCGGGGTGAGAGCGCCTGCACGAAGACGACCGGCGGCGTTGCGTGCTCAACCGAGGCCCTCTTGTTGGAAGAAAAGCAACTCCGAGTTCCCGCCTCGTCGCCGGCGCCGGCATGAGTTCCCGGCGGTGGCAGCGGAGCGCGAAACTTTAGCTAGTTTTCTTCTTTTTTTCTTGTTTCGTCTTTCTCTTTTACCAAACGCGGAAACTTGCATGGTGTTGAGTCTCGTTGCCACGTTTTTATTTTGGGTCTCTCTCTAAGCTGGTCAGAGTGGGAGCAAGGGGCGTTTGGATTGGAGCCCTCTACCGACCGTTCAAAAAAAATTGGCTGTCAACCGGTTTTTGTTACGCGTTTGGATGACTACCAAATAATTGGCTCGCCCGATCCATCTCAGCTGCCCTCGTTCAGTTTTGTACCAAAATTTTGGCGAACCGTGGGCGCCGGCGGCAGGCATAGGCACCAACCAACAGGCCCTAAGAGCATCTACAGCCGCGCACCCAGGAGCTTTAGGGCGACTTTTTTTTTAGTCATACGCCGTTTTTTTCGTCCACTTGCGCCCCAGTGCGTCGAATAGCGCCAGTTTTGGCCATTTTAGCGCCCGAGAACCCCGGACCTAGAGCGCTGGGGGGCTGCTGGAGGCTCCGACGAAAGCAAAATCGCGTTCGTGGGCCAGCATAGTCAGTCGAAGGGCGACTTTTCCACGCGCTCTTTCTCCTCCCTCGCCGCATACCGCCCATGCTCGTTCTCTCCCTTGCCGATGTCGGCCACCGCCCCTCGACCCCAAACCGCCGCACTGCCACTAAAGCCACTTCGCTGCCGCAGCTGCCTACTGTAGCACCGCCGTAGACACGCCAAACTCCATCCCTCCTCTGGACGAGCTCGCCGCTTCCAGGCGAGGCCACAGGCAGTCGGCTCTCCAGCGCCCGTGAGGTGTTTCGGTGTTTTGCCTATTCGGCAATGGACTCCACGATGAGAGATGTTCGTCACTTTGATGGACAAGGAAGCCGACGCGGCTGTCGACGCCGAGCACCTCCTGTGCCTCGCCCATCTGGCCGCTCTGTTTGCGCACAACGCGAAACCCCGGCGTGGTGGATCAAAGTCAGTCGCCGAAGGAAAAAAGAGGCAGCGAGTGGAGGGCTACTGCATCCTCTACGCCGACTATTTTGCCGATGGCTCCATTACACGGCGAGGCAGTGTTTCGGCGCAGATTCGCATGCAGAAGCTCTTCCTCGACAGTGTGCACGTCGTTCGGAGTTCGACAACTATTTCATTTACAAGAAGGATTGCAACGAGACGGTTGGATTCACCTCGCTTCAGAATGCACTGTGTTACGAGAATTCTTGCATACGGCGCTCCCCGGCGATACCAAGATGATTACATGCTTCCAGCTTATTACCTTGCTACTAGTATCCTTGGTAGGGAGAACACTTATTACTTGCTACTAGTATCCTTGGTAGGGAGAACAATAGCAACATTTTTAGTTATCACCTTGCTTTCAATGATGCTGCGCTTAATGATAGCACGAAGTATAACCTTGATGCACTAGTTGCCGCCGCCTTGCTGCTAAAGGGGCCTATTTTTGGGGAATTTTGCTACACGTATAGCAACTGCTTTAGATGTTTCTATTGCTCATGATGATGAATTAATTGCTCCCTATAGACTCAACCTTGTTGCCATGAACGCTCATCATTTTATCACTGCTGAATTTAGTATATAAGTTTTATTTATGGATGGGGATGAGCGGAAAGTTTTTTGCCGCAACTGTTTTGTTCAAAGTTGATAAGTCAACAACATGGTCGCGCTCCAAGGAGGAGATAGACGAGCATCTAAGCACGATGGAATTTTACAGGCAGCTAGGAGAGGCGAGATGCGTCTTCCGAGGAATGCGGGAGCGTCCTCGAGCACATATCAGGAGGAAGGTTCCTCCTCGGCATACTACGGAGCGCCGCCCCATGGTCCCCTTGGGGATGATCTCCACTTAGTCCAAAAGCCTAAATTGGGAGGAGGTACCGACATCACACTCATTTATGTCATGTTCGGTCGGTTCTTTGTATATCCATGTTTTTCGTTTCTTTCGTTTGTTTTTGTTTTCTTTCGCTTCTTTTCATTTATCTTTGTTTTATCGCTTTGTTCTTGTTTTCCAAAACACAAAAAGACCAAAATATTTCTGTTATTTCTCTTTGTTTGCTTCTTTAGTTTCTTTGTTGGTTTTTTTTCTTTCTCGTTTTGGTTTAGTATTCAAAAATCCAAAATATTTGTTTTGTTTACTTGTTCTTTCCGTTCTTGTTTTAATTTGAAAACCCAAAAATATTGTTGTTCTTCTTTGGTTTTGTAAAGTTTGTTGAAGAGTTCACCGGACTTCCGTGTCTCCATTGGAGCTTGATTATCATTCATATTTATTTGATCCACACAAGTGAAGAGCGGTAATGATGATTTACGACAATCCAAGTTGTGATGAGAGGCTGGTATAAACTCTATTTGCTTTATTTTTGTACATATACTCATCGTGTGAACATGCTTAGTCCGTTCATGTAAGGTGTATGTTATTTAATTGATTCTTAGTAGTTCATGCTCTCACGTGTTAGTTCCAACTTATTAGTATAAGATAGCATGTTGTGTGGATATTGGCGTGCATTGTTTTATTCATAGAAGGGTATGACATTGTGGTATCTCCGTATGATTGTTTCGCTTGAATCGACGTGGCACATGCTCACGCATGTATAAGACTGAAAACAAAAGGTCAATTAAGCCTCGTTGATTTATTTGCCTCAGAGTATTTGTATCACTTGTATGCCTCTGTTAATTTTGTTTTGTCCCAACCATGATTATGACAGTGGTTGCTCTCTTAATTGTTGCTCCCAGTCTATTGTTGGTCTTCATCTGAACTGAGTATGAGCTCTACTCGTGCAGTCCAACTCCCAAAAACCAAAGTATGCCAAATGTGTCCACCATACATACCTATATATGTGGTATTTAACTGCCGCTCCAAGTAAATTGCTCATGTGCTAACTTTAAAACTTTCTAAATAATATTCCTGTTTTGTGCTCCTGTTTTAGCTCATGAGGACGTAAATAGAGAACATTTATCTCACTTATTGTTTGGATTTCACACCATGCACTAGTGGCTTCATCCTCTTATCCAACTGATAGAAGAGTTGCAGCGGGTGCCAGCCCCAAATTAATACAACAAATTCTCTTCACTATTTTTTCCCCTGATTTATCAGTCAAAGTATAATTCTGTAAACAAAAGAAAAAGAGGGATGACCTTCTACACCAGTTGCGACCTTCAATTGGGAGCCTCTCTTGTGAAGTCTAGTTGGCTTGTGACATATTGTATTTATGTTTACCATTCGTTGACATAAACATACACCTCTCTAAAAAAATATTGCATACCTCTGTTTAATAAAATGAAATCTCTAGCACATGAGTGATCCATGCTTCCCTCTGCGAAGGGTCTCTCTTATACTTTTATGTTGATTCTTCACCTTCTCACTTTATGCAACTTCTTGAGAGCATGGCTGTTATTCTTAGTGAAATGTGCTTGTCCCAGAACACGGTTAATTGTGGTATAATTTTGATGCTTGTATCTTTAATATCTTTATTTCTAGTCTTGTTTTGAACTTCAGAGGTGCCCTAGCATTTATGTTTTGCTCCACTATTAAGGGAAAACGAGTATACTTTATCATACCCTATTATGAGCATTGCAGTCCTCTAGATTGATATACTTCATGTTGTCTATTATTAGTTTGTTGCATCTTTTCATGGTTTGCACAACTGCTGGTGGCTGATACGTCCATTTTACATCACTATTTTATATCATAATTTTCTGTTATTCATCGATATATTCCATGTTATGATGTATCTCTTATGTTATTTTATCTTATTTTGCATGTTCTATAATTTTTGGAGAATAAACACTGGGACCAGCAATCTGACGGAAAAAGCACCGTCGGGATACCATATTTCAGAAGATCAGAAGAAGAAGTGGGACACCGTGGCTGTCCTAAAAATCCATAGGAAGAACACAGCCAAAAGGAAAGCTAGAGGGGGCCACCATGGGCCCACATCACGGGGTGGCGCGCCCCCCACCCTTGGTCGCGCCACCTATAGGTGTGGCCACCCTGGCTCACCTCTGGGGGATATTGTTGGCGTGCTTGTCCCCCAGGAAACCCTAAGCCTCATTCCATCTTCGAAGAATTATTCCGCCGCCACCTCGGGGCGGAAAACACCCGAGAGAGAAAAGCTCTCTGGCAGGGAGAAATCTGCCGGGGAAATTCCTCTCCGGAGAGGGGAAATCATCGCCATCGTCACCGTCATCGCTCCGGGCATCATCAAGATCATCATCACCACCAGCACCATCACCCTCATCATCCACCGTCATCCCGCTGTAACAATTAGGGGACTCTATCGTTGTTTTGCATTAGATCTCTCTCCCGTGTGGATTACTTGTTAGTAGTTGATGCTTGTGAGATTTATCGTGTTTACACTTTATGACCAGATTGTTATCATCCATTATATCACCTCTGATTATGATACATATGATCTCTTGTGAGTAGTTTGTGTTGTTCTTGATGACATGGGAGAAGTCAAGTTGTTAGTAGTGAAGTAATGTTGAATAATATTTAATGTTTGATATTTAAGTTGTGGTGGTATCCTCCTAGTGGTGTCATGTGAACGTCGACTACATGATACTTCACCATTTATGGTCCTAGGGGGATGCATAGTGTATTTGTCTACTAATTGTGGGGTTGCCAGAGTGACAGAAACTTAAACCCCTGTTAGGAAACCATTACACGAGGGAGCGTAGGATCCCGGAGTTTAAAGTTGTGGCCAGTGAGGCGGCGGCGCCCTCTCCGTCGCCGAGTGCTTCGTCCTCCTCCGCCCCCTCGCCGGTGCCCACCTCGGCTCGCGCCGCCTTGCGCGACCCCCACTGGCGTGCCGCTATGCAGGAGGAGTACGACGCGCTGCAGCGCAACCGGACCTGGGAGCTGGTCCCTCGGCCTCCTCGCGCCAACGTCATCACCGGCAAGTGGGTCTTCAAGCACAAACTCGGCCCCGACGGCGTCCTCGAGCGCTACAAGGCGCGCTGGGTGGTTCGCAGTTTCCGGCAACGCGCCGGTGTGGACTTCACGGATACGTTTGCCCCGGTTGTCAAACCGGGCACGATCCGCACGGTGTTGCACCTCGCCGCCACTCGGGCGTGGCCAGTACATCAGATGGACGTCTCCAACGCCTTCCTCCATGGCCATCTGTCCGAGCAGGTCTACTGCCAGCAGCCCATCGGCTTCGTCGACCCCGAGCGCCCCGACGACGTGTGCTTGCTCTCTCGGTCCTTGTATGGACTGAAGCAGGCGCCCCGCGCCTGGTACCAGCGCATCGCCGCCTTCTTGCAGCAGCTCGGATTCCGCTCCACGCGCTCCGATGCGTCGCTGTTCGTCTACCAGACGGGCCAACGACATGGCTTACCTGTTGCTGTACGTCGACGACATCATCCTGACGGCCTCCACCGCTGGTCTCCTTCGACAGCTCACTGACAGTCTTCGCGCTGAGTTTGCGTTGAAGGACCTCGGCCCGCTCCACTACTTCCTCGGCATCGAGGTTGTTCGGCGCGCGGACGGGCTCTTCCTCCACCAGCGGAAGTATGCCCACGAGCTTCTCGAGCGTGCAGGAATGCTTAATTGCACCCTGCGCCTACTCCTGTCGTCACGAAGGCCAAGCTCTCCGCCGCCGATGGGTCGCTCGCCTCTGACGCGCCGTTCTACCCGCTCCATCGTCGGCGCCCTTCAGTACTTGACGTTGACACGTCCGGAGCTCAGTATGATGTGCAGCAGGTGTGCCTGCATATGCATGCTCCTCGGGACGCCCATTGGGCTGCGGTGAAGCGGATCCTTCGCTACGTCCGTGGTACCTGGGCTACGGCCTGTCGCTGCATGCCTCGCCCTCGACGCCGACCGACATCGTCGCCTACTCGGATGCGGACTGGGCGGGCTGCCCGGACACGCGGCGCTCCACCAGCGGCTACTGCGTCTACCTCGGCTCCTCGCTCGTCTCTTGGTCTTCCAAGAGGCAGCCCACCGTGTCTCGCTCCAGTGCTGAGGCCGAGTACCGCGCCGTGGCTAACGCCGTGGCTGAGTGCACTTGGCTTCGTCAGCTCCTCACCGAGCTCTCTTGTCCCGTCGACAAGGCTACGGTGGTCTTCTGCGACAACGTCTCGGCTTTCTACCTCTCCGCCAACCCCGTTCATCATCGCCGCACCAAGCACATCGAGCTGGATATCCACTTTGTTCGTGAGCAGGTTGCACTCGGTCACGTTCGAGTTCATCACGTACCGACGTCTCAGCAATTTGCCGATATCATGACGAAGGGATTGCCGTCCACGACTTTTCCGAGTTTCGGTCCAGTCTATGTGTCGGTGCCGACCCTTCGACTGCGGGGGGTGTTGAGTAACATATTGTACTAGGTATAGGTCCCCGTATTTTGTCAGGGTTGTACCTGTAATTGTACATGTGTCTGTCAATATAATGAGAGCAGCCGGCCCTATTGAGTGTGTGCATTGTCCCATAATTATTCTACAGAATAGACCCCGGAGCTGGCCATCCTCCAGCGAATTTGGTCCCTCTCCTCCGAGAGGTTGATCGGTTGAAGCAGGTGTCATAGGGAGACGAATTGCTCCCGCTGCAGTGTGGTGGACATATGCTGCATTCCAATCATCCATTTCCCGCACCGACAGTTTCTTGTGCCACGCAAGAAGGAAAATCTCCGGAGCGATCTCCCTTGGCGAGGCACCCTGCAGCCATCTGGATTCCCAAAAATTATTTTTCAATATTTTGAAAATTTCAACTCTTAGCCTAGGGAAGCATGCAGCTGGTGGGTTGACCGGGTTCACATAAATGCAAACTGTGGCAGAAAAGCATATACTACAGTCTACGATACGGCTTTTAAAACCTAGCGTACTAAACTAGCTAGAGAGAGGGCGGTTCATCTTATCCTGGGTCCAGGGGACCAGGATGGTGAACTCGATCGAGCACTTAGTTTGCAACCCAGCAAAAAAACACCAACACCACTACCTGTATTACCTTCTCCACTAAATTAGCAATCCCTTTGATTCCCAGCAGCTGTGAATGATAACTTACCTTCTCCTCCTCCTCCTCCTGCTTGCACTGGCAGCTATGGCCGCAGCTGCTGAACAGCAGCAGACCACATGTCCAGGGTGCAAGGACTGGTGCGACAACATCAGCATCCCCTGCCCGTTTGGCATTGATAAACCCACCTAATCTGCGACGAACGATTTCCATCCTCCTCGGGCTAACCTAGCCTTCGACGGCGGAGCATCATCACCTATATATTGATGTATAGGTCATCCTTTGCTGTTAATTGTTTAAAACAAATCAATGTAGATGGCAACTCGTCTCCATAACTAAAGTAAATATTGCTGTTCTGTCATCTCTTTGATAGTGAAACCCGGCCCTATTCTTTGGGGTCATGTGGAAAGAAATATAACTAAAATAAATCCACGTATACTTGTTGCCTGCATTATTATCCTTTTCGAGAAACAAAATATGGATGACCTTATTATTACCCTTTGACTGAGCTGAAATCTGTTTGAATTAGATATTTTAGCTGTTAGCAGCACAGTATCGACATCCCAGTTCGTAATGTGTTGTGAACTCTGAGACTTCATACATAATAGGTGGACCTGAAAGAAGTATAAAATAAGGACATTTCTTCCATAAAAATCTTAACATAAATCTTTTCTCCGTTGTCATAGTATAAATGTATCTTTCAGCATAGAATGAGGTGCAATTCCTATGGACATCTTTCTACAACAAATAACTTCACAGAAAGAAAAACAGATAGCCCCTAACTCCAAAAAAAAAAAAAAATTGCATGCAAAATACTTGTAGAAAAATTGTGTGTTCACACAATCTTAAAGGCAGAGATGCTTACTCCAGTTTGACCAGGCATAGATCATGCACACCGGTTGTCTGTCATCTGTCTTTTCCTAGCCACCCCTAAATGATGCATGCAATATATTCTGTTGCAGTCCTTAAATCTCGAGCCTTAACTAATTAGACATCTAGTCTAAACAAAAACTAGTTAGATATGTAGACACATTGTTGATTACAAATACAAATTAAGTTGAGTGCCCTGAGCATTCGTCAGCTGATGCTTTTCTTGGCAATTGCTATAAACAGAAGAAAAGAAAAAGAGAGAATAAAACTATTGTCGCACATTGCACTCTTGCTCACCTATGGATTAGTGTAGCTGCCTCAATTTTATCCTCTGGAATGCTACTGGTACTGCTTTTAACCGTGTGATTTTTGTAGAGAAAAGGCCAAAAAGGCCGGCCCTTCTCTGATTGGAACTTTGGAAGAAACATGCAGTGATGAGGGTACCAGCTTACAGCTTTCTTTTTTTTTGTAATGAGATTAAAACAGTTTAACCCTAACAAGATTAAACTGTTAGAGAGATTAGTGCGTAGGGGTTTCCTGCATATTTGCACCTTGTAGATGTATATTTATATGTGGCCTTTTCCCCGTGGAATACAACAAGTCTATTCCTAACATGGTATCGAGCAAGGTTTAGGTCTTCGTGAGATTTTTTTTGGCCGCCGCCTGTACAGCTCTCTGCGAGTTTCCGGCCGGCTCCAGTCCGCCTCGTCCAAACTCTCCCTTACGAGAACTCCCTGGCAGTTCGTTGTTGCGTTCGTCAAGCTGCTGTCCCCGTCGCCTGGTGCCCTGTTCGCCGGCCGCCTCCACCGTTGCCTGTCCGTCCCCGGCTGCCTCGTGGCCGCCGCAACCCGTCTTCCTCGAGCCGCCGCTGCAGCTCGTCCGTCTCCAGTCGCGCCCGGCGTCGTCGTTGCCCAGGTCTCTGTCCCGGCCGCCTCTGCCTAGAGCCGCCGATCTGCTGTCTCTGTCCCGGCCGCCTCTGCCTAGAGCCGCTGATCTGCTGTTGCCAGTCCCCGTCTGCTGTATCTCCAGGTGTGCTGCACGTTCCCAAAGCCGCCGATCTGCTGCTGCCAAGCTCCGGTCTGCCGTCTCCGTATCGATCTGGTTGAGATCCAGGGTTGGCCGCACTGTTAAAAAAAAAAAAAAAAAAAAAAAAAAAAAAAAAAAAAAAATCTTATGGCTGCAGCGGGCTTTGTTGCGATTCCTCGGTGCTCCGTGATTTTTGATGGCACAAACTACCCAGATTTTGCTGCTTTTCTGCGCGTCCATATGCGCGGTCTTCGTCTGTGGCGTGTTCTTTCTGGTGAGGTCCTCTGTCCGTCGTGCCCTGTTGCTCCTATGGTTCCTACTCCACCGACGCCACCCGTCCTCGCTGCCAGTGCTTCTCAGGCCGAGAAGGATGCAGCTAAGAGTGTTGATGATGCTGCTGTTGCGGCGTATGAGCAGAAGGTTAAAGACTACTCTGACACTTTTGCGACATATCAGAAGGACATGACTGCGTACACTCAGTGGGCGGATGATGATGCTCGTGCTGTGGCCGTTCTTACTGCCAGTGTTCTACCTCAGTTCGCTTCGGAGTTTATGGGACTTGGTACCGCCGCTGCCATGCGGGCTCACCTTGGTCAGCGCTATCAGCCATCTGGTGATGCTCTTTATCTGTCTGTGGTTCGTCAGGAGCATGCTCTACAGCAGGGTGACTCCACTGTTGATCAGTTCTACATGCAGAGCTCTGCTATCTGGCGTCAGCTCGACTCTCTTCGCTCTGCTGTGTGTGGCACCTGTCCGTGTTGTCAGACCGTGCGCTCCGACTTGGAGTTCCAGCGCATCTACGAGTTCTTGTCGCGCCTTCGTTCTGAGTTTGAGGCTCGTCGTGCTCAGCTGCTTGCCCGTGGTCGTATTCCTATGTCGGAGGTGTTGTCTGAGCTTCGTGCTGAGGAGATTCGCCTCCATGGCGTTGGTCTTCTTAATGTTCCTTCTGTGCTGGCTGCTCGTGGACCTGCCCCGTCGCCCCGTGGTCCTACTCCGTCGCCTACTCCACCGGCCCCTCCGCGGTCCACTGCTCCACCACTGTTGCCCACCCCTCAGAGTCAAGGTCGAAGCCAGGGTCGTGGCTCTCGTCCACGATCTCACTGCACCTACTGTGACATGGATGGTCACACCGAGTCCCGCTGCTACACGAGGGAGCGTGACCTGCGCCAGCAGAGGACGCAGTCTGGCCCTCGTCCGTCTCATGGCTCGTCAGGTTCGTCTACTGGATCGGGTTCTACCGTCACTCCTACTGAGCAGGAGATGGTGCGGATGATCAGGCAGATGTTTGCTACTTCAGGCTCTTCTTCGACTGGTACTGCTGGCTCTGTGACTGATTCTTCTCGCACTTTGGGACCATCATCTTCTACACAGTCAGGTACATCGTCGTGGGTTCTGGATTCTGGAGCTTCTTTTCATATGACTTCTGATTCTTCCGTTCTCTCCTCTTTTCGACCTATTGATTCTCCTCTTAATGTTCTCACTGCTGATGGTACTCGTCTTTCTGTCTCTGGTCGAGGCACTCTTTCTACTTCTTCCTTCTTAGTCCCTGATATTTCTCATGTTCCTCGTCTTACTATGAACCTATTTTCCGCTAGTCAACTTACTGACTCTGGGTGTCGTGTCATTTTTGACGCCGATTCTTGCTCTGTTCAGGATCGTCGCACTCAGGTTCTGGTTGGAGCTGGCCCTCGCCGCCGTGATTCTCAGGGCCTTTGGGAGTTAGACTGGCTTCGTGTTCCTTCCGTTGCCATCTCGCCTGCCAGTTCTCCCGCCGTCGCTGCCTCCGTTACCGGTTCCTTTCAGCAGTGGCATCATCGTCTTGGTCATCTTTGTGGCTCTCGTTTATCGTCATTAGTTCATCGTGGTCTTCTGGGGTCTGTCTCAGGAGATGTTTCTTTACAGTGTCAGGGTTGTAGGTTAGGGAAACAAACTCAGTTGCCCTATCCTGTTAGTGCGTCTATCTCTCAGCGTCCTTTCGACTTAGTTCACTCTGATGTTTGGGGTCCAGCTCCTTTCACTTCGAAAGGGGGCCATAAATACTATATCATTTTTATAGATGATTTCTCTCGTTATACCTGGTTGTATTTTATGTCTTCCCGTAGTGAGGTTCTCTCCATATATAAGCGTTTTGCAGCCATGGTTCTTACTCAGTTTTCTACGTCGATTCGTGTGTTTCGTGCAGACTCTGCTGGTGAGTATATCTCCAAGCAGTTGCGTGGTGTCCTTGCTGAGCAGGGCACGCTTTCTCAATTCTCTTGTCCCGGTGCGCATGCTCAGAATGGCGTGGCTGAGCGTAAGCATCGCCATCTTCTTGAGACTGCTCGTGCGATGATGATCGCTTCTTCTCTGCCGCCTCATTTCTGGCCTGAGGCTGTCTCTACCTCGGCTTATCTCATTAATATCCAGCCTTCTGCTGCCCTTCAGGGTGCCATTCCTCTTGAGCGACTTTATGATCATTCTCTTGACTATTCTATGTTGCGTTTGTTTGGCTGCGTTTGCTATGTTCTCCTCGCCCCTCGTGAACGCACCAAACTAACCGCTCAGTCTGTTGAGTGTGTTTTTCTTGGATATAGTGATGGGCACAAGGGTTATCGTTGTTGGGATCCTGTGGCTCGTCGGATGCGTATTTCCCGGGACGTGACTTTTGATGAGTCTCGACCTTTCTATCCGCCATCAACCTCCTCGACATCCACTATGGAGGATCTTTCTTTTCTCACTCTTCCTGTCTCCCCTCCCTTGGTTTCTCCTATTTCTTCTCCTCCTATTGCTCCAGAGCCACTTACACCGACACTATCCTCTCCTCCTTCGTCGCCGCGATCTTCACCCTCTTCATCGGTGTCTTCTCCCTCTCAGTCTCCTCCTACCATTCCCTCCCATCCCACTTTTCCCTTTTACTATACTTGTCGTCCACGTGTTGTGAACGAGTCCTCTGATGCACCTTCTACTTCTGGTGCACCGTCTCAGCCGACTTATTCTCTTCGCAGTCGGCCTTGTAATATGCCTGATTTCTATAATCCTGCCAGTTACAGTGTTACTTCTATTCCGGAGCCGACTACGTACCGTGAGGCTGTTGTTCATCCTGAATGGCAGCTTGCGATGGCCGAGGAGATCGCTGCACTCGAGCGCACCGGTACATGGGAGATTGTTCCTCTCCCTCCTTCTATTCGTCCTATCACCTGTAAGTGGGTCTATAAGGTGAAGACTCGCTCTGATGGGTCCCTCGAGCATTACAAAGCTCGTCTGGTTGCTCGTGGCTTTCAGCAGGAGCATGGCCGCGATTATGACGAGACTTTTGCTCCTGTCGCTCACATGACCACAGTTCGGACTCTTCTTGTCGTTGCATCTGTTCGTCATTGATCTGTGTCTCAGCTTGATGTTAAGAATGCCTTTCTTAATGGTGAGTTGCGTGAGGAGGTCTATATGCGACCACCACCTGGGTATTCCGTTGATGACGGCATGGTCTGTCGTCTACGCCGCTCTCTCTATGGACTTAAGCAAGCCCCTCGTGCATGGTTTGAGCGCTTTGCTTCTGTGGTTATGGCTGCTGGTTTTTCTTCCAGTGCTCATGATCCTGCGCTGTTTGTTCACTGCTCTCCTCGTGGTCGCACTCTCCTTCTTCTTTATGTTGATGACATGATCATCACTGGTGACGACCCTGAGTATATTGCCTTTGTGAAGGCCCGTCTGAGTGAGCAGTTTCTTATGTCGGATCTTGGACCGCTTCGTTACTTTCTTGGGATTGAGGTTTCATCTACCTCTGATGGTTTCTTTATCTCCCAAGAACGGTATATTCATGATCTTTTTACTCGTGCCGCTCTTACTGATGAGCGTACTGCTGAGAGCTGGTTTGAGAAGAAAAAAATTAACAAGCAAGCACAGCTGCTCCGATCAAACCACTACGTGGTAACCCAGATCGTGAGTGACAGGATAACTGCCGTTTATCTATCTACTATAAAAATTTCTATTGTCCCCGTGACAGGATAAATAGTTGCATATTACGAGAGTCTGAGAAGAAGAATACAGTTACATTGGTCACTCACCCAAGTCTGTGAACGAACAGCTGTTATTGTTTTTCCAATTTTTAAAATGTCAACTCCTAGCCTAGAGAAGCACGCAGCTGGTGGGGTGACTGAGTTCACATAAATGCAAACTGTGGCAGAAAAGCATATACTACAGTTTACAGTATGGATTTGAAAATCAAGCGCACTAAACTATCCTGGGTCAAGGGAGAGCAAGATGGTGAACTCGATAGAGTACTTAGTTTGCATGCCAGCAAAACAGCATCAGCACCATGACCTGTATTACCTTCTCCTCCTCCAAATAGTTATCCTCTCCCTTTGATTCCCAGCTCCTGCCAATGATAAATTACCTCCTCCTGCTTCTGCTTCCAATGGTGGCTATGGCCGTGGCTGCTGAACAGCAGCAGATCGCACGTCTGGGCTGCCATGACAGGTGTGGCAACATCAGCATCCCCTACCCATTTGGCATGGATAAACCAGGCTGCTTCCTTAAGCTCTTCGAGGTGACCTGTGATGAGTCGTTCCATCCTCCCCGGGCTTTCCTAGCCTTCAGCAACTACTCATCATACCACGAGACAGCCAGCGACGCCTTCTCCTCGCCTCGCGTCCCAGCCACGGAGCCAAATACCGTACGAGGGCCGATCGAGATCATGGATATATCGATCGCCGACAGCGTGGTACGAGCATATGGAGCAGTCAGATCCGACTGCAGCACAAATGGTTTCGACCATTCGCTCAAGCTTCAGCGTACGTGGTTGCGGGCACCTTTCGTGCTTTCGCCGACGCGCAATGTTCTCATCGGCGCCGGCTGGCGCGTCCACCCCAAGTTGGTGAAAGCGTCCTCCATGCTGGGGACATCAATGAGTGCGTCACACAACATCATCTCCTGCCTTTCGGACACGGGCAACCTGCGGTACGTGGTAGACGGGCCATGCCCGGGGCCAGGGTGCTGCAAGACCGACTTGCCAGGAGACAACCTCCTCACCTCTTTTAATGTGGTGTTCGAGCTAGAAAACAACACTATGAACCAGACCAACCCGTGCTCCTATGGCATGGTGGTGGATAGGTCATGGTACAACTTCTCCAAGGAGGACATCTACGGCTATCAGGTGCTATCCAACAAATTCCCGAGAGGTGTCCCCTTTGTGATCGAATTCTCCATGAGGGCAGAAGGAGGATATTGTCCGTCCAAAGAGGATCTGCCATCAACTCCAAACTATGCCTGCGTCAGCGGCAACAACTCTTGTACCAACATAACCCTCGAAGGATATGTCTGCAATTGCTTGGATTATGAGGGCAACCCTTACATTGTTAATGGATGCCAAGGTACGTACATAGTTGCACGCGTTAAATTATACTACATATACAGACTTATTTAGTTACTCTGCACTGATTACTTAGATATATCTTTAACCTCAGTTTGTCTTAATTCAGACATCAACGAGTGCAAGCAGACAGCATTGTATCCTTGCTCCAGCGACGGGATCTGCAAGAACCGGCTAGAAGGCTATGACTGTCCATGCAGATCTGGAATGAAAGGCGATGGCAAAAAAGGAACTTGCACAGAGAATGCGCAGAAATTCCCCCTAGCTGCAAAGGTGATTGTAGGTAAGCACTAATTAAACTAGCATACCGTAACAGTTAATTACGGCCATCTATTTCTTGTGGTAGCTAGTATATGAAGTAAATTGCATTTTAAGTACAACTGGGCCACCTATACATAAACTCTCTATTTGTTTCTTTCTCCTATCCATATGGAATTGGCAGAGTACTTGCCTTATACGGTAGAAAAAAAGGTAGTGAACTGGGCCAGCCTTTGGGGACATAAATGACAGTAATAACAATGACAATGCACCATCCAGCTATTCGCTTACTAATAAAACAAGGATTCAGCCTATAGTGAGAATGCACCCTTCCCCGTCAAATACCTCGGGATTCCCCTGACGGTCCGACAGCTACCGACCTCCACACTCCAACATCTGGTGGACAGTTTAGCTGCTCGCCTTCCCACTTGGAAGGCTTCCATGATGCTTAAGGCTAGTCGCCTTGCCCTTGTCAGATCAGTGCTTGCGGCGATCCACCTCGACCAGATCATTGTGCTCATACGAGCTGGCAGGGCAGCGGCGTACGGGGGTCATTACCACGTCAACTAGGCTAAGGTTTGTCATCCGGTGAGATATGGTGGCCTACGAATCACGGACCTTGCCCGCGCAGCGACTAACCATCACACACGTTGGATCTGGACAATCGCACGGACCTGCTGAGACTATGGCGCGGACTCGATATGCAGTTCTCAAGAGACATGCTCTCAACCAAGATGGTGGTAGGCAATGGAGTGACAACTCTCTTTTGGGTGGACAGCTGGCTAGATGGTAAGGCTATCAGGGAGATAGCTCCGGATCTGTTCGCGCTCATCTCGAAGCGCGCTCAGAAGCGTCGTACAGTGAGGAAGGCATTTTTGGAGAGTTGTTGGATTGCTGACATCCAGGGCGCGAGTTCGCTGGCACTTCGACAATGAGTGCAACCGTCGGTTAGGGTGTGCCGCGTCCAGAGTGCTGCTGTGGGCATGTGGCGATGGACGAGAGATGTGCACCTTCCAAGTCTTGCTACAAGACCCTCTTTCAAGGTGCAATTGTATCAAGATCCTGGAAGCTCAACTGGCGCTTGTGGGCTCCTGAACATGTCACGTTCTTCGGTTGCCTTGCATGCCAGGACTACTGTGCGATGGGGGATTGGCTGGCGTGATACGGCCTCCAACACACCCTCGCTGCCCGCTGCCTTGCACCCCCCCCCCCACCCTGCGCGCTCGCTTTGCGCAAAAGCACTTCGTTTTGTTAACCATGCTCACGGGGTGGTGGATTTGGAAGCGGCACAATGCAGCCATCTTCCATAACGTGCTTCCCAACACATCTAGTCTCCTCGACACTATATGATCCGATGCTCCTGCTAGATTGTTCGGCATATGTGATCCCCTCCCGCCGGAGCTTAGCTCTTCCAGAGCTCGTAAATAACTCTATTTTTCCTCTATGCATCAAAACGCAAAGCTTTTGCGTTTCCATGAAAAAAATCTGGTTTTGTTGCACACTTTGTAGCTCTGCTTTAAATTTCATCACATAAATCCTTACCACTTTACAAATCATTTCACTTACTATCAATCCTTTTCAATTACTTCTAGTTGATGCAAGTATTCTGTTATTTTAAGTGAATAGAGGGAAATAGCGTGTCAAGTTAATTCATCTATTGCCTCACAATTTTTCTTTTGCTTAACTGAGATGCTATATGTTCAGTAGCAGTGAGCTCGACATTGTTTAATTAAATTCTCACTACCAAGCACTTTCCCAGGCCTGGCTGCGTTGATTTATAGTCTCCCTTCTCATGGTTATGGTGCGTCAACAACTGAAACTGAAAAGGTTCTATGAACAAAACGGTGGTCAAGTACTAAAAGGTGTAAAGAATATAAGGATCTACACAAGGAAACAGCTGAAAGAAATAACAAATAACTACAAGCAAATCATTGGAGAGGGACACTTTGGTAAAGTTTATATCGGGGCTTTGAAGGACAACTAGTGGCCATAAAGAAGTCGATCAAGTTGACAAGGATAGGAAGAAGGAATTCACCGATGAGGTTATAATCCAATCTGAAATGAGGCACAAGAACATTGCTAGGCTCCGCTGTTGCTTAGAGCTAGATGTTCCTATGTTGGTGTATGAGTTTGTAGCAAGAGGGAGTCTGTATGACGTTTCTCTTTGGATGCAGGGATAGCATTCCAGTGGATACACGCCTTGAAATTGCTATTGGATCAGCTGAAGGCCTAACATATATGCATTCAGCAGGGGAGAGTACCATTCGTCATGGCGATGTTAAATCTGCCAATATTCTTCTTGATGAAAATTTCACACCAAAAGTTTCAGACTTTGGGACATCGAGACTGCTTGCCAGAGGAAAAGCCGAGAAGACTGAACTTGTTATTGGAGACATGAGCTACATAGATCCAGTATATATGGAAGAAGGGATCGTCACACAGAAGAACGATGTTTACAGCTTTGGAATTGTTCTCATAGAGCTTATTACAAGGAGGGCCAACATATGATGACAAGAGGAGCTATGTTGCAAATTTTGTCCAAGCTTGTCTAGATGAAAGATCAAGAGTATTTATCGATAATGATATTACAAGTGAGGTGGATATTAAGATTTTGGAAATGGTCAGTGGGGTGGCCGTGGAGTGTCTGAAAGATGATCCAGAAGAACGCCTAGACATGAAACAAGTGGAACACCGTCTCCTCCAAATTATTGGAGGATATCCACAACATGGTCAGGAGAGGAACAACCGGGGGAACCTGAGTCCTATTCCGGATGATGTTGCTTTGCTTAAGAGTTGGAAAACTGAAGCAACTGCAGATTAAATCAAGCATCCTGTATGTGGGGCCATCACTACCAAACTGCTATTACCTTAGGGGGCCATGTCAATCAGCTGCACTTGTTTAATCGGGATGCTCCCTTCCGTCGTCTAGCCACAACATACACTCTGCCAATATTCTACATATTTATCTGGTTATGCAAATGTTGATTGTTCAGATAAATTTTAATAGTTTTAATATGCCCTGAGATTAGTGCCAAAAAAATAAGTTTTGTACCACTACCCATGTATTTGGAGTAGAGTAACATTAGTTCTGTGCTCTTCAATATTCCAATGTGATTGTCCTGTGTGTTGCTAGCCAATGATGATTATTATTTTTTGACTACTCCGATGGTGATATTTGAGAGATGCAAACTTTTTATTAAGAGAAATTAAAAAAACCCAGAAATATTTCTCTGCTTGGTTGGTCACCTGGCTTCCTGCAAAATAATCCTCTTTGTCCGTAACTTGAGAGGCGTGGACATCTTGGCGATTCTGTGAAGCCGTAGCATGGCAGCGTATCGGTGATCCAAGAACATACGCTCTTGGAACGAGGCTTGGGCGGAAGCTTGGAGGGGAGGGTGAGTGAGGAAGCACCTCAGCGCATTATGTCGAACAGCTGGTGGGCGCGAAGCAAGACCACTGAGACACCTAGGAACCACGCACGAACCATGTCTAAGTTATCACTGGAGGAGGAGAAAGAAGAAGTTTTGCATACGGGCCTACCAATGAGGGACTTTTTGGTCCTGCAGGCGGCGGCGAGAACAGCGTATGCCAGTGCCGGCGGCATTTTGCCTGCAGCGGGTGGGCACGAGGCAAAGCGGGGTGAGAGCGCCTGCACGAAGACGACCGGCGGCGTTGCGTGCTCAACCGAGGCCCTCTGTTGGAAGAAAAGCAACTCCGAGTTCCCGCCTCGTCGCCGGGCGCCGGCAGTGAGTTCCCCGGCGGTGGCAGCGGGAGCGCGAACTTTAGCTAGTTTTCTTCTTTTTTTCTTGTTTCGTCTTTCTCTTTTACCAAACGCGGAAACTTGCATGGAGTATTGGAGTCTCGTTGCCACGTTTTTATTTTGGGTCTCTCTCTAAGCCTGGTCAGAGTGGGAGCAAGGGGCTGTTTGGATTGGAGCCCTCTACCGACCGTTCAAAAAAAATTGGCTGTCGACCGGTTTTTGTTACGCGTTTGGATGACTACCAAATAATTGGCTCGCCCGATCCATCTCAGCTGCTCGTTCAGTTTGTACCAAAATTTTGGCGAACCGTGGGCGCCGGCGGCAGGCATAGGCACCAACCAAACAGGCCCTAAGAGCATCTACAGCCGCGCACCCAGGAGCTTTAGGGCGACTTTTTTAGTCAGTACGCCGTTTTTCGTGCACTTGCGCCCCCAGTGCGTCGAATAGCGCCAGTTTTGGCCATTTTAGCGCCCGGAGAACCCAGGCCGGACCTAGCGCGCTGGGGGCTGCTGGAGGCTCCGACGAAAGCAAAATCGCGTTCGTGGGCCAGCATAGTCAGTCGAAGGGCGACTTTTCCACGCGCTCTTTCTCCTCCCTCGCCGCATACCGCCCATGCTCGTTCTCTCCCTTGCCGATGTCGGCACCGCCCCTCGACCCCAAACCGCCGCACTGCCACTAAAGCCACTTCGCTGCCGCAGCTGCCTACTGTAGCCCCGCCGTAGACACGCCAACCTCCATCCCTCCTCTGGACGAGCTCGCCGCTTCCAGGCGAGGCCACAGGCAGTCGGCTCTCCAGCACGCCCGTGAGGTGTTCGGTGTTTTGCCTATTCGGCAATGGACTCCAACGATGAGGAGATGTTCGTCACTTTGATGGACAAGGAAGCCGACGCGGCTGTCGACGACGCCGAGCACCTCCTGTGCCTCGCCCATCTGGCCGCTCTGTTTGCGCACAACGCGAAACCCCGGCGTGGTGGATCAAAGTCAGTCGCCGGAAGGAAAAAGAGAGGCAGCGAGTGGAGGGCTACTGCATCCTCTACGCCGACTATTTTGCCGATGCTCCATTACACGGCGAGGCAGTGTTTCGGCGTAGATTCCGCATGAGCCAGAAGCTCTTCCTCGACAGTGTGCACGTCGTTCGGAGTTCGACAACTATTTCATTTACAAGAAGGATTGCAACGAGACGGTTGGATTCACCTCGCTTCAGAAGTGCACTGTGTCTACGAGAATGCTTGCATACGGCGCTCCCGGCGATACCCAAGATGATTACATGCTTCCAGCTTATTACCTTGCTACTAGTATCCTTGGTAGGGAGAACACTTATTACCTTGCTACTAGTATCCTTGGTAGGGAGAACACTAGCAACATTTTTAGTTATCACCTTGCTTTCAATGATGCTGCGCTTAATGATAGCACGAAGTATAACCTTGATGCACTAGTTGCCCGCCGCCTTGCTGCTAAGGGGCCTATTTTTGGGGGAATTATTGCTACACATATAGCAACTGCTTTAGATGTTTCTATTGCTCATGATGATGAATTAATTGCTCCCTATAGACTCAACCTTGTTGCCATGAACGCTCATCATTTTATCACTGCTGATAATTTAGTATATAGAGTTTTATTTATGGATGGGGATGAGCGGAAAGTTATTTTGCCGCAACCTGTTTTGTTCAAAGTTGATAGGTCAACATGGTCGCGCTCCAAGGAGGAGATAGACGAGCATCTAAGCACGATGGAATTTTACAGGCAGCAGGAGAGGCGAGATGCGTCTTCCGAGGACTGCGGGAGCGTCCTCGAGCACATATCAGGAGGAAGGTTCCTCCTCGGCATACTACGGAGGCGCCGCCCCATGGTCCCCTTGGGGATGATCTCCACTTAGTCCAAAAGCCTAAACTTGGGAGGAGGTATACCGACATCACACTCATTTATATGTCATGTTCGGTCGGTTCTTTGTATATCCATGTTTTCGTTTCTTTCGTTTGTTTTTGTTTTCTTTCGCTTCTTTCATTTATCTTTGTTTTATCGCTTTGTTCTTGTTTTCCAAAACACAAAAAGACCAAAAATATTTCTGTTATTTCTCTTTGTTTGCTTCTTTAGTTTCTTTTGTTGGTTTGTTTTCTTTTCTCGTTTTGGTTTAGTATTCAAAAATCCAAAAATATTTTGTTTTGTTTACTTGTTCTTTCCGTTCTTGTTTTAATTTGAAAACCCAAAAATATTTGTTGTTCTTCTTTGGTTTTGTAAAGTTTGTTGAAGAGTTCACCGGACTTCCGTGTCTCCATTGGAGCTTGATTATCATTCTATATTATTTGATCCACACAAGTGAAGAGCGGTAATGATGATTTACGACAATCCAAGTTGTGATGAGAGGCTGGTATAAACTCTATTTGCTTTATTTTTGTACATATACTCATCGTGTGAACATGCTTAGTCCGTTCATGTAAGGTGTATGTTATTTAATTGATTCTTAGTAGTTCATGCTCTCACGTGTTAGTTCCAACTTATTAGTATAAGATAGCATGTTGTGTGGATATTGGCGTGCATTGTTTTATTCATAGAAGGGTATGACATTGTGGTATCTCCGTATGATTGTTTCGCTTGAATCGACGTGGCACATGCTCACGCATGTATAAGACTGAAAACAAAAGGTCAATTAAGCCTCGTTGATTTATTTTGCCTCAGAGTATTTGTATCACTTGTATGCCTCTGTTAATTTTGTTTTGTCCCAACCATGATTATGACAGTTGTTGCTCTCTTAATTGTTGCTCCCAGTCTATTGTTGGTCTTCATCTGAACTGAGTATGAGCTCTACTCGTGCAGTCCAACTCCCAAAAACCAAAGTATGCCAAATGTGTCCACCATACATACCTATATATGTGGTATTTAACTGCCGCTCCAAGTAAATTGCTCATGTGCTAACTTTAAAACTTTCTAAATAATATTCCTGTTTTGTGCTCCTGTTTTAGCTCATGAGGACGTAAATAGAGAACATTTATCTCACTTATTGTTTGGATTTCACACCATGCACTAGTGGCTTCATCCTCTTATCCAACTGATAGAAGAGTTGGCAGCGGGGTGCCCAGCCCCAAATTAATACAACAAATTCTCTTTACTATTTTTGCCCCTGATTTATCAGTCAAAGTATAATTCTGTAAACAAAAGAAAAAGAGGGATGACCTTCTACACCAGTTGCGACCTTCAATTGGGAGCCTCTCTTGTGAAGTCTAGTTGGCTTGTGACATATTGTATTTATGTTTACCATTCGTTGACATAAACATACACCTCTCTAAAAAAATATTGCATACCTCTGTTTAATAAAATGAAATCTCTAGCACATGAGTGATCCATGCTTCCCTCTGCGAAGGGTCTCTCTTATACTTTTATGTTGATTCTTCACCTTCTCACTTTATGCACCTTCTTGAGAGCATGGCTGTTATTCTTAGTGAAATGTGCTTGTCCCAGAACACGGTTAATTGTGGTATAATTTTGATGCTTGTATCTTTAATATCTTTATTTCTAGTCTTGTTTTGAACTTCAGAGGTGCCCTAGCATTTATGTTTTGCTCCACTATTAAGGGAAAACGTGTATACTTTATCATACCCTATTATGAGCATTGCAGTCCTCTAGATTGATATACTTCATGTTGTCTATTATTAGTTTGTTGCATCTTTTCATGGTTTGCACAACTGCTGGTGGCTGATACGTCCATTTTACATCACTGTTTTATATCATAATTTTCTGTTATTCATCGATATATTCCATGTTATGATGTATCTCTTATGTTATTTTATCTTATTTTGCATGTTCTATAATTTTTGGAGAATAAACACTGGGACCAGCAATCTGACGGAAAAAGCACCATCGGGATACCATATTTCAGAAGATCAGAAGAAGAAGTGGGACACCGTGGCTGTCCTAAAAATCCATAGGAAGAACACAGCCAAAACGAAAGCTAGAGGGGGCCACCATGGGCCCACATCACGGGGTGGCGCGCCCCCCACCCTTGGTCGCGCCACCTATAGGTGTGGCCACCCTGGCTCACCTCTGGGGGATATTGTTGGCGTGTTTGTCCCCCAGGAAACCCTAAGCCTCATTCCATCTTCGAAGAATTATTCCGCCGCCACCTCGGGGCGGAAAACACCCGAGAGAGAAAAGCTCTCTGGCAGGGAGAAATCTACCGGGGAAATTCCTCTCCGGAGAGGGGAAATCATCGCCATCGTCACCGTCATCGCTCCGGGCATCATCAAGATCATCATCACCACCAGCACCATCACCCTCATCATCCACCGTCATCCCGCTGTAACAATTAGGGGACTCTATCGTTGTTTTGCATTAGATCTCTCTCCCGGTGTGGATTACTTGTTAGTAGTTGATGCTTGTGAGATTTATCGGTGTTTACACTTTATGACCAGATTGTTATCATCCATTATATCACCTCTGATTATGATACATATGATCTCTTGTGAGTAGTTTGTGTTGTTCTTGATGACATGGGAGAAGTCAAGTTGTTAGTAGTGAAGTAATGTTGAATAATATTTAATGTTTGATATTTAAGTTGTGGTGGTATCCTCCTAGTGGTGTCATGTGAACGTCAACTACATGATACTTCACCATTTATGGTCCTAGGGGGATGCATAGTGTATTGTCTACTAATTGTGGGGTTGCCAGAGTGACAGAAACTTAAACCCCTGTTAGGAAACCATTACACGAGGGAGCGTAGGATCCCGGAGTTTAAAGTTGTGGTTAGATTTATTTCTTAATTACTTTCTTGTAGTTGCGGATGATTGCAAGGGGTATAATCACAAGTATGTATTAGTCTTGGATGGGACGGTACATTAGCATAGGTTCACCCACACAACACTTATCAAAACACCTAACATTATTCAGCTGCATGGAACAAAAGCACTTGACAGAAACCTCCCGTGTGTCCTCGAGAACGTTTGGTAATCATAAGTAAACTCGCCGGCTTGTCCTTTGCTGAAGAAAGGATTGGGCCACCTGCTGCAATTATTACTACTGCATTTTATTTACTCGCACTTTATTTATCTGCAATATCAAAAACCCCTACAAATCCATTTTCCAGTATTTACAGTTATTCCTTCATCAAAACTGATTGTCAACACCTTCTGCTCCTCGTTGGGTTCGACACTCTTATTTATCGAAAGTACTACGATACACCTCCTATACTTGTGGGTCATCAAGACTATTTTCTGGCGCCGTTGCCAGGGAGTGAAGCGCTATTGGGAAGTGGAATTGATAAAGGAAGCTTCTGATGTAAGTGATGTTTTTATTACTGTCTACTGCTTTGTTACACTATGTTTTGAACTCCTTTTGAGTCCTTATTTGCGGGAACTGCTGCCACTTCTAGGGTAGTAAGTGACCCACCACTTGATGATTTGGGTCCTTATAAAATACCTATAAAGATTGTTAAACATGTTATGGATAACTGCTATTCAGGAGATGGAAATGTCCATCGTGGTGATCATTTTCTCTTTTTACATGAATTATGCGAGTTGTGCAAGTGTGCATGTATTACTATGAGCCAAGTGAAGAGGAAAATATTCTCTATATCATTGACAGGCCGAGCCGCTGAATGGTTCAACCTGCTGAAAAATAGCCAGACTATTGAATGGGAGAAAATTGTACGTCTCTTTTATTCTAAATTCTATCCTCCAAGTGAAATCCATAAAGATCGGAATTATATATATAACTTTTTCGCACTCCGAAAATGGAAAATGGTACTTTTATTCAACGAAAAATTAAACTTTCTTCGGCAACATTGTTCGTTGTTCCAATATTCATATTTTTGTGGAATATGGGCACATTGAAAGAAACTATGCCATGGATGTGGCCATAACATCCGTCATTTGGCTCGAAAGCCATGAATCTTCGTAGATTATAGATCATTTTTGTGAACACTTTTTCGAGATAACTTCCGTATTACAAGTTTATAATTTTTGATGGATACTAGATCACTTATTATGACACCAAGCGAAGGTCTTGCATCATTTCGAGTTTTTCTGAATTTTCTGGAATTGGAAACGGTCAAAACAGGGGGCATGACCGTTCGTACCTAGGGGTTGAATCTTGATGAACTCTTGGTGTATCTATGTTGAAATAGGTATTTGGGTACCTAAAAATGATTTTTTCAAAAAATCACGAGCAAACTACGAGGCTCCTGTAGTTCAAATTTGGCCCGGTTTGAGCTGAATCGGCTGAAATTTGTCTTTTTCAAAAGAGGTGGATGGAAAAAAAATTAGAGGAAGTCATTTGAGTTTTTGTATATAAAATGTGGTATAGTAACTATATAATTTTATTTGCTGCAATTTTGGAACATATTTTAGGTAGATGCTTCACACAAAAAACCCCGCTTTCGACACTCCGAAAATGGAAAATGGTATTTTTATTCAACAAAAAATAAAACTTTCTTCGGCAACATTGTTCGTTGTTCGAATATGCATATTTTTGTGGAATATGGACACATTTAAAGAAACTATGCCATGGATGTGGCCATAACATCCGTCATTTGGCCCTAAAGCCATGAATCTTCGTAGATGATAGCTCATTTTTGTGAACACTTTTTCGAGACAACTTCAGTATTACAAGTTTTATTATTTTTTATGGATACTAGATCACTTATTAGACACCATGCGAAGGTCTTGCATCATTTCGAGTTTTTCTGAATTTTCTCGAATTTTCTAAGCCGGTTTCGGGAAACGGTCAAAACGGGGGGCATGGCCGTTCGTACCTAGGGGTTGAATCTTGATGAACTCTTGTATCTATATCGAAATAGGTATTTGGGTACCTAAAAATGATTTTTGCAAAAAAATCAAGAGCAAACTACGAGGCACCTGTAGTTCAAATTTGGCCCGATTTCACCTAAATCGGCTGAATTTTGTCTTTTTCGAAAGAGGTGGATGGAAAGAATTTTAGAGGAAGTAATTAGAGTTTTTGTATATAAAATATGGTCTAGTAACTCTAGAATTTTATGTGGTACAATTTTGCAACATATTTTTGGTAGATGCTTCACAAACAAACACCCTTTCGACACTCCGAAAATGGAAAATGGTATTTTTATTAAACAAAAAATAAAACTTTCTTCGGCAATATTGTTAGTTGTTCCAATATGCATCTTTGTGTGGAATATGGGCACATTTAAAGAAACTATGTCATGGATGTGGCCATAACATCCTTCATTTGGCCCGAAAGCCATGAATCTTCGTAGATGATAGCTCATTTTTGTGAACACTTTTTCCAGATAACTTCCGTATTCCAAGTTTATTATTTTTTATGGATACTAGATCAATTATTATGACACCATGCAAATGTCTTGCATCATTTCGTGTTTTTTCTGAATTTTCTGGAATTTTCTATGCCGGTTTCGAGAAACGGTCAAAACGGGGGACATGACCGCTCGTACCTAGGGGTTGAATCTTGATGAACTCTTGGTGAATCTATGTTTAAATAGGTACTTGGGTACCTAAAAATAATTTTTGCAAAAAATCACGAGCAAACTATGAGGCACCCGTAGTTCAATTTTGGCCCGGTTTCAACTGAATCAGTTGAAATTTGTCTTTTTAAAAAGAGGTGGATGGAAAGATTTTTAGAGGAAGTAATTTGAGTTTTTGTAGATAAAATTTGGTCTAGTAACTCTAGAATTTTATGTGGTACAATTTTGCAACATATTTTTGGTAGATGCTTCACAAACAAACCCGCTTTCGACACTCCGAAAATGGGAAATGGTATTTTTATTCAACGAAAATAAAAATTTCTTTGGCAACATTGTTCGTTGTTCCAATATGCATCTTTCTGTGGAATATGGGAACATTTAAAGAAACTATGTCATGGATGTGGCCATAACATCCGTCATTTGGCCCGAAAGCCATGAATCTTCGTAGGTGATAGCTCATTTTTGTGAACACTTTTTCGAGATAACTTCCGTATTCCAAGTTTATTATTTTTTATGGATACTAGATCACTTATTATGACACCATGCGAAGGTCTTACATAATTTCGTGTTTTTCTGAATTTTCTGGAATTTTCTAAGCCGGTTTTAGGAAACGGTCAAAACGGGGGACATGACAGTTCGTACCTAGGGGTTGAATCTTGATGAACTCTTGGTGAATCTATCTTTAAATAGGTACTTGGGTACCTAAAAATGATTTTTTTCGAAAAATCACGAGCAAACTACGAGCCACCTGTAGTTCAAATTTGGCCGGTTTCAGTTGAATCGGCTGAAATTTGTCTTTTTCAAAAGAGGTGGATGGAAAGATTTTTAGAGGAAGTAGTTTGAGTTTTTGTAGATAAAATATGGTCTAGTAACTCTATAATTTTATGTGTTACAATTTTGCAACATATTTTTGGTAGATGCTTCACAAACAAACACGCTTTCGACACTCGGAAAATGGAAAATGGTGTTTTTATTCAACAAAAAATAAAACTTTCTTCGGAAGCATTGTTTGTTGTTCCAATATGCATGTTTGTGTGGAATATGGGCACATTTAAAGAAATTATGCCATGTATGTGGCCATAACATCCGTCATTTGGCCCTAAAGCCATGAATCTTCGTAGATGATAGCTCATTTTTGTGAACACTATTTCGAGATAACTTCCGTATTCCAAGTTTATTATTTTTTATGGATACTAGATCAATTATTATGACACCACGCGACGGTCTTGCATCATTTCGTGTTTTTTTGAATTTTCTAAGCCGGTTTCAGGAAATGGTCAAAACGGGGGACATGACCGTTCGTACCTAAGGGTTGAATCTTGATGAACTCTTGGTGAATCTATGTTTAAATAGGTACTTGGGTACCTAAAAATGATTTTTGCAAAAAAATCACGAGCAAACTGAGGCACATGTAGTTCAAATTTGGCCCGGTTTCAACTGAATCAGCTGAAATTTGTCTTTTTCAAAAGAGGTGGATGGAAAGATTTTTAGAGTAAGTAATTTGAGTTTTTGTAGATAAAATTTGGTCTAGTAACTCTAGAATTTTATGTGGTACAATTTTGCAACATATTTTTGGTAGATGCTTCACAAACAAACCCGCTTTCGACACTCCAAAAATGGAAAATGGTATTTTTATTCAACGAAAATAAAACTTTCTTTGGCAACATTGTTCGTTGTTCCAATATGCATCTTTCTGTGGAATATGGGAACATTTAAAGAAACTATGCCATGAATGTGGCCATAACATCCGTCATTTGGCCCGAAAGCCATGAATCTTCGTAGATGATAGCTCATTTTTGTGAACACTTTTTCGAGATAACTTCCGTATTCCAAGTTTATTATTTTTGATGGATACTAGATCACTTATTATGACACCACGCGAAGGTCTTGCATAATTTCGTGTTTTCTGAATTTTCTGAAATTTTCTAAGCCGGTTTCAGGAAACGGTCAAAATGGGGGACATGACAGTTCGTACCTAGGGGTTGAATCTTGATGAAGTCTTGGTGAATCTATCTTTAAATAGGTACTTGGGTACCTAAAAATGATTTTTTTTTGAAAAATCACGAGCAAACTACGAAGCACCTGTAGTTCAAATTTGGCCCGGTTTCACGAAAAACCCTATTTTTGGCACACGAAAAATGATATTTTTGTTAAGAGAAAATTTGAAATTTCTCGTTGTTCAAAGACGGTAAAAACGGGAGAAACCCTATAAAAATTATAAACCTAAATTTCCTCCGAGAACATTTAACTTTATTTCTCTAAGAGAGCAAAACCCTTAAAAGGTATAGACCACATTTTTCCTTTCAGTACAAAAATTCTGGGAGGGGGGGGGGACTCCCGCCTATCTATTTAGTCATGTGAAATTACCAAATACCGGGAGAAATGCACCCATACGCACAGAAATAACCACGGGCAGTAACGTAAATTCTTCTAGATACCAAATAAAAGCCTAACCCGAATCATCCCCTCCCTATCGAAACCCTAGCTTCACCCTCCCTGCTACGGGCGGCAGCGGCGCCAAAACACTTTCCTCTCCCTGCCTCCACCCGAATCGCCCCCTCCCTATCGAGTATCGAACCCTAGCCCCTCCCCGAGAAAACACCACCCTCGAGCGCCCTCACCGCCTGTTCCTCCCGTCCTACCGCACCCCCTTCCTTCCTCTAGTCCTCCTGCACCCAGATCGAAGAGGAGCCGTGGAGTCCATGCTCTTTAGCGTCGGATCTCCTTCTGCACCCGGATCAAAGAGCAGTCGGTGGCACAAGGAGGGAGGAGGTAGGCTTCCGACAGCACCAGATCCGCCGCCAAGCGACCTCCATCGCTCACCCCCTTTGAGTCCACCTCTTCCCTGTTCCGAGCTAGATCCCCACCTCCCGTTCATTGCGCGCTCACCGCCTCTCTGCCACCTCGCCGCGGACAGAACTCGCCATGGCCGCCGCCGTGCGGATCTAGGATCAAGCCGGGTGGAGGCCTTCCGACGACGATTTCGAGTCTACACCTATTCCATCTCTCATTCTTTCCACAGGCTGCATCACCTCCTCCTCAACCTGCCCTAACGCATCGTTCTTATTGAAGCAGGAACCTTCAGTGGCGACCAGCAAACACATCCACAAGGAGGATATGGCCAGCCACCGACGGAGATCCGCTACACCGTAGGAACGACCCCTCCGGTCGCAAGCCACTCGGTAAGACCTCTCATCCCTCCTCCTCACAGCCTTGTAGGTTAACAAAAAATGTGCTCTGGATTCGCTGCAGTTTCGAGTAGGTGTATTTTGTGTAGAATAAAATCATGAGCATGTTGCTTCATGTTTGTTAGAGCTTATTATAGTCCTGATGTTGCTTCCTGTGCATTCCATGATTAGAGAGAGACAAAGATTTTGTATCAGAGAGAAATCATGAAGTTGTTACATTCTGAATCAATCTATATTGTTTCTCTGTTACATACAAGCCTTACTGGTTAGACCAAGTGTATAAACTGAACATGATTGAGCTTTGCTCTTATCATCTTGTTGCTCTTATCAACTCTGTCTTGTACAACTTTGGTTCCTCCCGATGTTCTTCCTCATACCTTAGCCATCTTAGAATTCTGAAAATAGTATATGAAGTGAAGCATTGTTATTTTTCCTATCTATGATAGCAAGGGAAGCATTGCTATTCTATCTGATTCCCTTACTAGTAATCACACCAGTAACTAAAATAAGTACATGTGTGTTGAATATATCATAAGTTTACCTAGGATTGTTATTTTCCCAATCTATGATAGCAAGGGAAGCATTGCTATTCTATCTGATTCCCTTACTAGTAATCACGCCAATAACTAAAATAAGTACATGTGTGTTGAATATTAGGTTCTGTTTAATGTGTTGTTGTGTTGCACTATTTGCTGATACTATGCCATGGCACCCATAGGTTACTGTTGTTCATCCCTAGCATGAGCTTGATTGATGTATCTTGTATCGGTAAACAGCGGCAGATTAGTTTGTCCAAAATAATTATTCGTACTTTTCTTTAGTATAGTTGTGTCGTGTTGCTTGTGGGCTCATAGTGTCCTCCACTTAGCATTTAACTTTCTTTCTGTAGTTCTGGAGCCAAGTTAGCTCTTTTTTTTATCTGTTGCTACACTTTGGTACATTATTTTCTCGCCTGGTAAAACAAAATAGTAAGAGGTGGCATGTGGTTATATTCTATTGTCAGCTTCACCTGTTTTGATCTTCGAAATTTTATAAAATGGTTATGAGGTATCTGACCATATTGTTCTCGTTCTGGTGATGGTTGTCTGCGTGTGCTGCATGCTTGGTATTTTCTAAATCCTATCGGTTGAATGGATGGTGGTTGTAGTATAGTGGTAATTTATTCAGGTTGATGTGTTGCTGTGAGGATAATCCCTTTGGCAACATTCTTTGAGAATTTTATAACGACTTCTTCTTTGTAGTGTTGATATTCTATTGCGCAAGTTCTATTCTATGTGAGTTCCTTTTGTTGCGCCAATCATTGACACAATATACCGTGTGCAGGGAGCCTTCGCAGCAAGGAGCTGGGCCAAGGGAGCACAACACTGCTAGTTCCTTCGAGGATGTTAACGTTTGCTGCAGGGCGAATCTGGCATCGTCTCGCTTGTGCTGCTGCGGTAAGAATAGAGCACCACGCTCATCCATGTAAGTTTGCTTGATGTACTTAGATGATCGGCAAGAAAACCTTCTCACTTGCATAGAAAATCTATTTGAGATTTCTGGGACCAACATATGATTTATGCATGATTACACATAGATGTTGTTATAATTTTCAGGAGTTCTGTGTCTATGAGTGCATCACGTATTTGTTTTTACCGCACAAGCTGCTGATGCTAGTCTGGATGTTTCTTCCAGGTCTATCGACTTCCAGGAACTCAGCCGTGTTGTTATCTTCTGCTGCGGCGATCCATATCTAGGTTCTGGCCTTAGC